>JAVXUL010005451.1:0-12682 GCA_035590515.1 Trichilia minutiflora | reverse complement strand
AAAAAATGACCAGTTTGATCGGTCACACTCATTTTCTCTTTTTTTTTTCTTCTTTCAAACTAGGATATAATTTATAGTTTTATCTGCCTATTCAACACTTAAAACCATATTGCATATGTACTTTAAAAGAATTGCATAGAAAAATTATGAATGTTACACTTAGAGAAGGTACGCTTAACTGTATGATAATCGATTATAAATTAAGTGTTATTTTAGATTATCATTCTTAGATATTAGATTCAGTAGCTACATCTCATTTTTTTATTTCTCAATAGACATTATAGAATTGTTTCGTATTATCTAGGGGCAATATCATACTAAGAATGGCTAATGAGATAACAATTATTATTAAAATCAAAGGATCTTATGAGCTTAGATTGTCTAGTGGACACATTCTGAGACTAAATTCTGTGTTGTATTTTATTCATGCCACTAGAAACATCATTTCAATTTTTGTACTATATAAAGATGGTTATAGTGTATAGTTTATTGAAAATGAATGTTTAATACATTTTCGAAATGTATTGGTGGGTAAAGCAGTAAATAAAAATAGATTATATATTTTAGAATTGAATAATAGTTATTCAATAAAATCCATTATGAATAAAAGAATTTGTTGTCAAACAAATCCTAAATATCTATGATACCATAGATTAGGTCATATATAAGACAAGAGATTGATTCAACTTAGTATAAGTGGACTTTTAAGTTCACTAGGTTCGAAACCCTTAACAAATTGTGAATTATATCTTCAAGGTAAGATGATCAAATCTCTCTTTAAAGGTAAAGGTGAGAAAGCTAAAAAGCTATTAAAACTCATACATATTGATGTATATGAACCGTTTAGCACCAAAGCCAGAGGAGGATTTGACTATGTGATTACCTTTATCGATGATATGTCATGATATAAGTATGTGTATTTATAAAATACAAATCAGAATCTTTTGAAAAGTTTAAGGAATTCAAATATGAAGTAGAGAAATATACTAAAAAGAGTATTAAAATTCTACGATCAGATCATGAAGGAGAATAGTTGAGTACAGAGTTTCAAGAATCGTGAAAGAAAATGGAATAATCTCCCAAATGACTCCTCCTTATACACCACAATTAAATGGTGTTAAGAAAAGAAAGAATTGTACCTTATTGGATATGGTATAATCTATAGTGAGTTTTATAGACTTATCAATTTATTTATGGGAATATACCCTACTAACCGCTGCACATATCCTAAATAAAGTCATATCAAAATCAGTCCAAAAAACTATATATGAGATATGGAGTGAAAAGAAATCTAGTCTTGGTTATATAAGAATATGGGGTTATCCAGCTTATGTTAAAATTGTTAACCCTAATAAGTTAGATGTAAAATCTGATAAAGGAATATTTATAGGATATCCTAAATTATTTATACTTTTATACTGATTAGCATATTTCAATCAGTAGAAATTCATACTTCTTAGAAGAAGAGTTTTTGTTAGAAGGTGGTACAAGAAGACAAATTGAGTAATGGTCTGTAGAAGCTCAATTCGATAACACTGAGGCTGGACTATCCAGTTAACAAACCTTAGTTCTAGTTCAAATTCTAATTAGAAAATCTTTTGAAGTAGCGCGACCTCTAGAGCAATACATCTTTTACATAAACAAAAGTTTGACTCTTACCTAGTAGGAGAGGCAAATCATCCTGATGATCTTAAAAGTTATAAAGAAGCAATCTCGGATAAGGATTCAGGTAGATGGCTAGAGGTAATGGATTCTGAGATATAATCCGTATACGCCAACCAAGTCTGGATACTTGTTAATCCACTAGAAGGAATTGTTCATATTGGTTACAAGTAGATCTTTAATAGAAAGCTTGAGGATGGTGAGGTTGAGACCTATAAAGCACGGCTAGTTGTGAAGGAGTATACTTATAAATAAGGGTTGGATTATAAGAAGACCTTTTCATCCATGTCTATGATTAAATCTATTGTATTATCTAGCCATTACAGTATAGCATGATTTAGAGTTCTGGCATATGGATGTGAAAATTGCATTTCTTAATAGATATCTTAAGAAAAATATCTATATGCAACAACCAATTGGTATTATATCCACTGTAAATAAAAATAAAGTCTACAAGTTACATAGATCCATTTATGGATTGAAGCAAGCTTTTTAAAGTTAGAATAAATGATTTGATGATTTGATCAAATTGTATGAATTTAAACAAAACCTAGATGAACATTGTGTTTATAAATAGGTTAAGGATCATGCCATAATATTCCTCATATTTTATATGGATGATATATTATTAATAGATAATGATATTAACATGATAACTACGGCAAAAATCTTATTATCCAGAACCTTCTCAATGAAATATATTGGAGAAGTGACTTATGTTTTAAGAATTTGTATCTATAAAGATAGAACGAAGAGGGTAATAGAATCATCTCAAAAAATGTATATAGAAAAGATATTGAAGAAGTCCATATGAAGAACTTTAAGAGAGGTATCTTGCCCCTTCAACCATGGTCTTAATCATTTTAAAGATATAGATCCAAAGACTGATGAAGAAGTGTAATTGATGTATAGTATACTTTATGTTTTGACAATAAGTAGCTTAATTTACACAATGCTATGTACATGACCTGATGTAGCATATGCTGTAAGTGTTACAAGCAGATATCAGGCCAATTCTAATAAAAAATATTAGTAAACCATCAAAACAATCCTTAAGTACTTATGAAAGACTAAGGATTTACGTCTGACTTATAAATCTCATGAGTTGAGTGTTCAGGGATACTCAGATTCTGATTTTTAGTTAGATATGATAATAGAAAGTTTATATCTGATTTTATTATTGTATATAATAGAGGAGCTGTTAGTTGAAAGAGTTCCAAACAAACGATGATAGCAGATTCTACTATTGAAGATAAATATATTATCGATTTTGAAGTAGCAAAAGATATTGTTCGGATGTGAAAGTTCGTATCTAAACTTGGTGTATTTCTTAGTATAAGTTATCTAATAACTGTATTTTATGATAATACTGGGGCTTTTACATAGGCGAAGGACCCGAGAGCGCACCAAAAATCTAAATATATTTAGTGCAAATATTATATTTTGAGAGAGTTCGCTGGGGCTGAAAAGATATTGATACAACAGACTTCTTCAGCGGATAATGTAGTTGACCCACTGACTAAAGTGATGACACAGAAGCAACTGGATCATCATCTTGAGAAGATGGGTATACGATTAGTAAATGACTTTAGTGCAAATGGAAGATTATTAGTGTATGTCCTAGAAACCATTCGAGTTGTCGATTTTAAAGCTAATGATCTTGTATGAATTTTTATTTTATTAATAAAAGAATGAGTTCTTTATTTACATATGTTTGCTGCTTCTTTTATGTTTTTATGCACTAAATAAAGAATGTATGTAAATTGTCTAGATAAATTTATTTAAATATTAAATAAAATTATCAAAGTCATTCCTTATGTACACGGTGTTGATTAGGCAACGATATTATATAGTAGGCATATTAGTTGCTGCTTAATGATATTATATGATAATATATGTAGGTTGACAATATGAGTATTATCATAAGAGCATTAACATGGAGTTATAATTTTATGAACTATTTATCGAACGTGATCATATATTGACAAATCATATGGTATACATGTAGTCAATGATTTATTGGTGATTACAATAGTGTGCAATGTAATCCTCTGACTTGAGTCATCTGAAATCAAACTCTGTATGGATAGGTATATTTCATATGGTGTATAAATATAAGGCTAATCACACCTTATACAAGAAGTTGGTTTGGGTATACTTTGTTCATATAGGTGTTCGATTGACAGTCAAGAAGGGATCCATTAGCTCAATATATAGGATTGAGAGTGTCTGTTGACTCTGTCTGATTTGGGTTCCTAATTGAATGTCCATATAACATCTGGAATATAAATCTTTGGCCAAAATAATCACGACATATAATGACAATTGATCTCGTGATAGGATTTTGACATTCCATAAACCCTTACTCGAGTAGGATATAATAACGAAAAGATATTACCTACATGTTACGTGCAATCAATTAAAGATTTGATGAAGATATTTCTTCATCGTGACTTAAGGACTATGGCACATTGGTAGATACTAATCATAGTCGAGGGGCATCAAAATGTTCGAAATCGAAATTGTTCAAAACTAAAGTGTTTGGAATGAGCTTATAGCTAAGTCACACTGAACCTTCATGGTCTACCATAAATCCCTAAGTTTTTTTTAATAGGAGGAAGAGATAAAATATTATCGAAAGAGAGCTAACACCTTCAAAATAATATAAAAGAGGCTGATACAAATACATATAAGTGTTATATGTATTTAATATTCTTTAAAGAGTTAAAGAAATGATATTTTGATGTAAATTAAGGTAAATTACATACTAAATTTTATAATAGAGATTATCAACTAAGTTAAAATATGATTTTAAGGTAAAACGGTAAAAACTAAATTAAATTATTTAATTTAGTGTGAAATGATCATTTTACCTCTATATGATACATATATGTAATTTATCGTATATTACATATTAAAATTTGATAATTTTTATTATCAAATATATTAAAATATGATTTTAATATAAAATGATAAAATCTAAATTAAAGTGTTTAATTTAGATAAGAATTCTTATTTTACCCCTATGTATATTTTGACCAAAGACATTATGGTAATTATGCCATATTTATAGACTTTTTTAAATTTTATATTATTAATTAGTTTGTTAATTAATATTCCTTTTATCTAATATATTTAATGATAAATGAGTTAGATAATTATGATAATATTAATGGTTAATATTATTATAAGTGTTAAAACATTATTTGTTAATATTTTTAACATTTGATCAAATATTTATTTTTCAAGCTTAACTTGATTGCATCCATGTAATATGCTCATGGTTGTATCATATAATTAGCCAATTAAATAATATATTTATTAGATAAATATGTAGTTATTTAATTGAAAAAAATAGAAAATATAAATATATAGTATTTTGTTATTTTCCATTAAGAAAAATGTTTAAAAAATGGTTTTTTCCTCCTCAAAATTTTGGCCACCATGGGAAAAGCAAGGGGATGGTGTAAAGTAAAGAGGATTCATGGTCTTAGGTCTTGTCTTCATCAAATAAGAAAGCTTGGAAGGTAAACACCAAAAGCCCTAACTTAGTTTCCATTGTTTTTTTTTTCCATGCATGAAAGTTATGAAAGCTAAGGTCAAAAACTTACATTTGAGCATGATTAGGCCATAGAAACCTTCATTTCCACCCATATACAAATACTTAACACAGAAAATTATTTTCGCTTCATTTATCAATCTATTTGATACATTAATACAATATCACTAACAAAGTTTTCTGTAATTTATTTTTAGATTCTCTCATAAATATTGTGATACATTAAAATACAAACACAAAAATGTCCAACAGTATTTTTTTAAGGATATGGGACATAAATATTTGTATAGGGCCTAATTAAAAATATTGGCTGAAAAATTTAAAAATTATTTTCAATATTGAGAAACTTAGCTATGTCTTGGATGATCTAATGTGACCAGACTTATATGATAGTGCTTCGTTTGAGAAGTACAAAACATGAAAGAAATGGCCTGATTATAATCAACGAGCTTTAGGATATATATTGACCTCTATGAATAGAGAACTTCAGACAAAGTATAGGAATTTTTTGAGTGCTTATAATACCCCCATCGCTTTACAAGAGTTATAGGGAGAATAGATGAGTCGTCAAGTACAAGTTGTGTTCTTCCTTTTTTAGTATGAGATTAAGAGAGGGAATACTTCCCGATGAACATATAATTAAAATGAATAATTATATAGGATAGTTGGATATCTATAGGGTGAACATGTCAGATCATCTTAAGATGAATTTGATTCTCTAATCCGTCCCTTCAAGTTATAAAATGTTTATAACTAATTATAATTTGAATAAAATTAAACAAACTTTTCTTGAGTTGCTTGATAGGATTCAACAATTTTATAGATAAAATTCTAAAGGAAGGGACAGAAAGATATTTAAATGGCCTCTACTAGTAAAACTAGTAAGAGAAAAAGGAAAACACAATAGAAAAATCTAAAATTGGACCTAGTAAGAAGAACTTTAAGAAAGTTTCTTCCAAAATAAAGAAAGCCAAGGCAAAAGAAAAGTGTTTCCACTGTGGTAAGAAAGGATATTAGAGAAAGAATTGTCCCCTATACCTTAACAGCCTTAAGAAGGTGAAAGAAAGTATGTATAATTGTTATATATTTGATTATAAAGTAAATGTTATTTTTAATCATCATTCTTGGATATTAATTCAGCAACTACATCTCATGTATGTGTCTTTATGTAAACAATGTTAAATAATTCTGCGTTGTCTAGAGGCGAAATCATTTTGAGAATGCCTAATAGAGCAACGATTACTGCAAAAACTAGAAGATCATACAAGTTAAGGCTGTTAACTGGATACATATTGTATTTGTATGATATTTTGTATTTTTCTAATACCACTAGAAATATTATTTCTGTATTTATACTATATAAATTTTGTTATTATATACAATTAAATAAAAATAAATATTTGATACATTTGAGAAATGTACTGGTTGGTAGAACTAAAAATACAATTGGTTTTTATGTCCTTCAATTGAATAAGAATTATTTAATAAAATTCATTATCAATAAAAGAATTCAAAATGAGTCAAATATTAAACATTTATGACATCATAGATGAGGTCATATTAGAGATAAATGATTAAATCAATTTAGACTAAGTGGGCTTTTGAACTAAATAATTTTAGAACCTCTTCTAACTTGTGAATCGTGTTTTCAAGAGAAGATGATCAAATTCCTTTTAAGAGTAAAGTAAGAGAATTAAAGAACTGTTAGAACTCATACATATAGATATATATGGATCATTCAGTACCCAAACAAGAGGAGGATTTGAGTATTTTATTACCTTTATTGATAATATGTCATGATATGGTATATTTATTTGATGAAATACAAATCTGAATTCTTTGAAAAGTTTAAAGAATTCAAGAATAAAGTAAAAAAATAAAATAGAAAGAGTATTAAAGTTTTATGATTAGATCGTGGAGGTGAACACTTGAGTACAAAATTTCAAGAATTTTCAAAAGATAATGGTATAATATCATAATTAATTCTTTTTTATACATCACAGTTTAATAGTATAACAGAAAGGAAGAATCGTACCTTATTAGATATAGTGCGAGATATAGTAAATTTTACAAATTTATGAACATCTTTGTGGGTGTATACCTTATTGATAGCTATATATATCTTTAATAAAGTCCCTTTAAAATTAGTCCAAAAGACTTCGTACAAGATATAGAGTAGAAAGAAGCCTAGTCTCAATTATATAAGAATTTGGGATTGTCTAACTTATACTAAATTGGTTAACACTAATAAATTGGATGCTAAATTAGAAAATGATCGATTTATTAGATATCCTAAAGATAGTTTAGAATATTACTTTTACTTTCTATCTGATCAAAGAGTTTTGATCAGACAAAATACATACTTTTTAGAAGAAGGTAGTGTAGGAAGAATTATTAAGCTTAAGAAAAAGTCCTTCGAAACTCAAACTGACAAAGCTGATGAAAGAGTTTCTAATCCTCAAACCTTAGTTCTTATTCTAGTTTAAAAATTTTCTAGAGTATCACAACCTCTAGAGTGATACGAACTTCTCTAAAAGAAATATTTTGAATCTTATCTAATGGGAGAATTTAATCATAGAGATGATCGTAGAAGTTATAAAGAAGCTATCTTGGATAAAGATTCAAAAAAATGGCTACAAGTTATGGATTCTAAAACACAATCCATGTATGCTAACCAAGTTTGAACATTTGCTAATCTACTAGAAGGAATTATGTCTATTAGATGTAAATGATCTTCAATAGAAAGATTAGTAATAATGACAAAGTAGAGACTTATAAAGTACAGCTTGTAGCGAAAGGGTGTACTCAGAAACATAGATTAGAATATAAGAAAATCTTTTTGCCTATAACCATGATTAAGTTTAACTAAATTATGCTAACCATTGTAGTATACTATAATTTTGAGATCTAATAGATGGATGTTAAAATTCTCTTCCTTAATAGGTTTCTTGAAGAAAGCATATATATGGAATAACCCATTGGGCTTGTATCCACTATAAATAAGAATAAAGTATGTAAGTTATATCAATCTATTTATGAATTAAAACAAGGTTCTAAAAATTAGAATAAATGATTTGATAAAGTAATTAAATTGTTTAGTTTTATATAAAATCTAGACAAATCTTTTGTTTATAAGTGGGTTAAAGATCATACTATCATGTTCCTTATATTAGATGTGATAACATATTATTGATTGAAAATGATGTTGACATGATGGCTGAGGTAAAAATCTGGTTATCTAGAATCTTTTGGATGAAATATTTAGAAAAAATGACCTATGTCCTTGGAATTCATATCTATATATCATTTTTGCTTTATCTATATAGATAAAGCGAAAAAGATAATAGGATTATCCTAAAAATTGTATATAAAAAAATATTAAAATTGTTCAATATAGAGAACTTTAAGAGAGATCTTTTGTGCTTTAATTATGGTTTTAATCTTTTTAAATATTATAATCTAAAGACCGATAAAAAGGCACAATAAATGCATAATATATCTTATACTTTAGTTATAGGTAGTCTAATGTATGGAATGCTATATACAAGATTTGATATAGTACATGCTATAAGTGTTACGAGCAGATATTGTGCTAATCTCAGAAAAAAATATTAGTAAGCTATTAAGACAATCCTTAAATACTTAAGAAGAACTAAAAATTTAATTATGAGTTATAGATGTCAAGAGTTGAGCATTGAGGGATAATCTGATTCTAACTTCAATTAAATGTAGATGAAAAAAAGTCTACATTCGAATTTATTTTTATGTGTAACAGGGATACTGTTAGTTGAAATAGTTCCAAATAAACTATAACATTAGACTTTACTATTGAGACTAAATATATTGGTATTTTAGAAGCTGTAAAAGAGACTATTTGAATACGTAAGTTTATATCTAAACTACATGTGTTTTCGAGCATAAATTATTCGATAACTATGTTTTATAACAATATTAGAGCTATTACATAGGTAAAAGAACTTAGAGCATACCAAAAGTATAAACATATTTAATGAAAATATCATATTTTAATAGAGTTCAATAGAGTTGAGAGATACTTATACAAAAAATAACTTCAGCAGACAACATAGTTGACCCACTAACTAAAGCGATAATATAAAACAATTGGCCCTATATAGTGAGAAGCTAGATATTAGATATCACCACGAATGACTTTAGCATAAATGGAAGATTGTTAGTGTATGCTATAGAAACAATTCATATTATCGGTTTGAGGACTTGTGAATATTGTATTTGTTCTATAATAAATGAATGAAAGAATTCTTTATTTACACACATATGTTGCTTCTATTATTAAATTATAGTGAATGATAAAGTATGTATGTGAATTATTCAAATAATTTATTTAATTGTGAAATAAATTATCAAAGTTGTTTACTATATAAGTGGTATAAATTAGGCAATAATATCATATAGTAGGCATACTAAATGTCGTAAATAAATATTATAAGATGATATTAGTGCGGATGACAATGTGAGTCATGTCATGAGAGCATTAATATAGATTTATAGTTAGAAAACTATTTATCAAATATGATCAAAAAATAATAAATTATATAGTTTGTATTAGTTTATGATTTGTCATTAGACTATTCTAGTGTGAGAAGAAATCTTTTGACCTGAATCATTAGAGTTGGATTATGTATAATTATGTATAGTTTATATGATGTATAAGTATAGGATTAGCCATGTCTTGTATGATAAAACAGGTTTGATTATGTGTTAATTGTATAAGGATTCAAGTAATGGTCAAGATGAGATTTGTTGACTTATTCGATAGTATATAAAGTTACCACTGGCTCTATCCAGTTTAAATTCCTAAACAAATGTTGATAAATGTTTGAAATAAAGTCTCTTATCAGAGCTTTAATAAATACCACATAAAAAGTTCATGGAGGTGAGTTTTGGACATATCGATCGATAGCTAGTAAAGTAACAAATCTAGAGTTTTAACAATTTATAAACTCTGGTTTGATTAGGATTAGACAACAAAAGGATATTCCCCATATGGTATGCGTAATCAAAGTAAAGTTTGATGAGGTATTACTTCATTATGTTTACGGACTATGGCATATTATTAGATATCAACCATAATCATTGAGTTTTAAAGTTTTCAAAGATAACTCACAGCTAACTTACTTTGAATATTCATGATTACACTAATATTCTTGAGCCTAAGGAAGCAAATTGAGAAAGCATATTATTTAGAATGAGGGCTAACACCTTTTGAAATAATTTATATATATGTATAAGTGTTATTTAAAAATCGGTGATATATAAAGAGTTATTTGTTATTTTGATAATTATCCAAGAATCAAATGGTAATTGTTATCATTTCTTTATAAATTCATTTTATTAATTAATGGTTAATTAATTTAAATAAATTATCTATTATTTAATTGGTCAAAGAAAAGATAGTTATGAATTGTGTCATGATTAATGGGATTAATAGTGGCATAATCTTATTAGTACTTGGTTAATCAAAGTTTGACTTTTGATTAAGAGATAATTATCAAATAAATAATAAGAAAAATAGAGATTTTGGGGATTTAGTTCAACTTCATTGAGATGATCTTAGAGTTGCGGACATGCTAGTTGGGATCACTTGTGGAGAATAATTAGATTGATCAGCTGTCAGCAACTATTAACTTTAGTTTGAGTAGGACAATCACCATTAATATAGAGCCCATGCATGTAGTTTATGGGGGGTTTCAGATATATTGCAAATGGAAGTCTCAATGAGTATTGCATTTTTGCAATGGATAATGGATTTAAGGGCATAGATATTGCCAGTTTGGATTGCTTTGCTCAAGTGAGTGTGGAATCATCTAGCATGGATAATAACTTTAGTGGGATATCACCTAAGGAATATGATGTATTCAGAATTTGAAAATAACTCAAGGTTGAGTTTCTTACAAGCAGGGGAGAATGACATGGCCATCATTTCATATCAGGAGGCAAGCATCATTGTAGGAAATAGCAGGAAGTAAAATCACTACAGGAAGCAAAAATTATATAAAAAATAAAAGAAAACAAGTAAGGAGTGTTGAAAAATTCGTTCCAACAAAACTCCCAATTCGTTGACCTTGTTTGATCGAATTATGCTAAATTTTCTTCTAGAGAGCCACAAAGATTTTAGTCAACCAAATCTCTAAATTAATTCAATCAAACTGCCCAAGAAAAGTTTTTAAAAAAGGCTTTACAGTTCAGTCAAACTACAGGACCCATTCGTTCAATCAAATCAACATTTATTTTATACTTTTGCCATTTTGTATTTTAATTTTCGTGTAATTTAAATGTAAACTTTAAAAACAACTATATAATTAACTTTAGCTATAGTTTATTAATATCAAGGGGGTTCAAATCTTAATGTTTAGAGCTTTGAACTTTTACTTAATCAATTTGAATTTTTATCAAATTTTAAGGTTTCTAATTTTCTTAAAGGTTTTAAATTTTAGATTTGATTATTTGATTAATTTTTTATTTAAAACATATTTTCATTGCATCAAAATAGTATAATTCAAAATTTGCGTTCGGTTGAGTAATATATTAGTGTATTAATGGATTAATATACTACAGTAAATTCTGCACTCGAGGCAAGCCTACAACATTGCAAGGAAGTCAAAGAATCATTTCTGTTTTTTTATTTTGTTTTCTATGTTGCAAGATGTTTCCTTTTACTTTCCCAGCGTAAAGGCTGCTTTGATTAAACGTGAATTCTTTGCACTTGGACCAGAAATGTTATGTTAAAACAAATGATGGGTTCTTTCCATATTGTAAGGCAGGTTTTTAAAACTTATTAATTTGGTCTCTCATCTCAGACTGCTGAGTTGAAATGATTACCGTTGAAAAAAAAAAAATCAATATGCTTTTATTTCAAATATGTCAAAACGAGATTAACATGTCACTGAAAATATGAATTTCCACTCATACGTACAAAGTGCATTTACCTAGACTCCTGCTTGTCGTGAAGAAGTAATTCAAACAACTTTCCTTGGTCACAAAACCCCATAACAGGGCCCCAACCCTTCAAAAACAAGAACAAAAGTTAGTTTATAATATTAGGAATACAAATTTTTTACACAAATTAATATGTCAGTATTTCATAATTATTATATTATATATTTTATATAATTTTTTATGGGAGAAAGCCAAATACTCCTCTACTGTTTCTAAAAATAAGAAACACCCCCCCTATCATTATCTTTAAAACAAAAAAACCCCAACTCTTTTTTCAAATCTCAAATATCCCCTTTATTAAAAACAAAAATATATACTTTTATCGTATAAATCTTTAATTTTTATCATAGATATCCTTAATTTTTATCATATAAATTCCTACATCAAAATAATTAATTTTTTTAAAAAATACTTTGAATTAAATTTATAATTTTAATTTAATTTAATTTATAATTTTAATACTTTATTTTATACTAAAAAAAT
>JAVXUL010005440.1:0-12682 GCA_035590515.1 Trichilia minutiflora | reverse complement strand
AAGTGGGCTTCATCACCGTCACCAACGTGTCGATACCCCTTGCCAACGTATCGATACGTTTGGCACAGTTCACAGTTTATTATGTTTCAAGGTGTCGATACCTTTCACCAAAGGTATCGATACCTTGGCCCCAATAGTGAACATATCGATACCTTCCTCAAAGGTGTCGATACCCATGACCTCAACCTCAAAGTGTCGATATGTTTCCCCAAACATATCGATACCTTTGCTTCTGGTCTTCCTTTCGAGGACTATAACTTCAATTGGCCATAACTTTTAGCTTGGATATCCACTCGAAACCTATAATATATCAATGCGAATCTTTCTCTGAGCTCTACAAAAACGAAAAAGAACTTTTTCTAAATTGGAGATGATTTTGAGATAAAAAATTCAGTTCTTTCTCATGAACTTATATCCTATACTATAATCTTATCCAAGACATCTTCTTCAAGTTTTATACCCTCTTGTATACAATCTAAACACGAAGATATGCACAAATACTCTTAAGGGATTTATAATCATGCCCAAAATGCTAAGGGACGGGTTTTACAAATAATCTCTTTCTCATTCTTTTTCTCATTATCATTAATCATTCCATAATCAATCTTCAAATCTACTTAGTCTAGTTGTGGTCCTAACCATCCCTTTTCCTATATTGGATATAAGTAATGATAATTCATTAAAATATCTATCATTATTCCAAACCCGAATTTCACAATATGTGTGCATCAATACATTATCCAAACTGAATCATCTCATTCATCAATTATCATTTTATATCTAGATAATCTCTTAAATATACATAAGGTCATTTTATAATGATTTAAACTAAGGCCACATATGTTATCATCTAATTCTAATTTCAATTTCACATAACCACTATATAAATATATTCACCATCATAACATTCTAACAATAATCAATATATATATATGTAAGGTCAAATGTGTGTGTGTGTGTATATATATATATACACACACACATTTGACCTTACATACAAATTCATCATTTATGCAACCATACTCAATCATTTTTATGCAATAAGAACTACAATATATTAAATCCTTTTTATGCAATAAGAACTACAACATATTAAAATTTCTAATCCAATTCCCTTCTCAGCCATTATAGTCTCAATTATCAAATAATTCATGCTACAAAATCAATATTTAAAACTATTTAGTCCCATGAACCTCATGAACTCATATCACAACATTAATATCAATAAAACCATAATCGATCTCTAGCCTCAAACATATGTATATACAAAACATGCCAAAATCACAAAATAATTAACATACATATTACCATAAATAAGCGAGACCTCTTCCTAGTCTTAATCTCAATCAAATTATAAAAAAAAATATTTCTATCACTCTAAATTATAAATCAAATAAATTTTGATATTTAATTTTATAAGAAAACAAAAAGGAGTAAAAACAATTCCACTCACTTCTATATACACAGTTATGCCAATAATTCCCAAATTGTCCAATTGATGTTTATTTATTGAATTTGATTTCGATTTCAGCCATTTGATCAATTTCTATCACCAAAATCCCATGGTCACTTTCTAAAACAATATTAATCAACAATTTGCAATTAATCTTGAGTTTTCACACATGGCACATTATAGCCCCTAAAGGTTAAATTCTCAATTATCGATAATTATTAAATTATAAATAATTATTCTACACCTTAAGCACACAATTTGAGTTAGTTTATTAAAATCAAATATAAAATTATAAATCCTTAATTGTACAGTAAAAAATTCATTGCCCATTATAGTCTCACATATCCAAACCTAATTTCTTAAAATTCAGTCTCTAATATAACTATTTCCTAAAGAATAAAGTTAAAATCGATTTATTAAAATTAAACCAAATTTTTGAATGCACAAAACCCAAATTTTAAAATTATTCAAATACAAATTTAGCACTTTGAATATGTTAGATATCTTACCAAATACTTTATAATAACCTTAGAAATCTTTAATTGTTGCTAATTTTAGAAAACCCCAAATTTTAGGTGAAAACCTTAATTTCCCTTTTGTTGATTTCTTATCCAAATTGATAAATTAGAGTTTGTAAAAGATTTATAATGTCAAATTTGATAAGAAATTTAAGAGAAATGGAGAAAATTAACAAAATATAAAGATGGGTTTTTGAGAACCAAGAGAAAAATATGTAGAGGAGGAAGAAAGAAAAGAGGGAGAGGGGAAAAATAAGGAGAAAAAGGGGTTTAACCTTTATTTATAATATAGACAAAATTATCAATTTACCTTTAAGCATATAAAAAAAAAGGCTTTCAAAAAAGGGTAAAATTAACTTTTTACCAACTTCAGTCGATCAAAATTCCCCCTTCAATAGATCAAAGATTTTCAAGCCTCTATTTTACTATTTGACATCACTTCAATCGACTAATCCATATTCTTAGGTCAACCAATGTTTGCAAAGACTTTGTACCATCATTTTTCTCAACTTTAGTCAACCGAAACCCCCCCTTCAATCAACCAAAGTTTATAAGTTTTCTATTTTTCTTCACTTTTTAGTTTTTAGTCACCTCTATTCCAATGTTATTTTCTCCCTCATCTAAATCCGATTTCCCTTTAATTTATTTTTATAAACCATAATTGAGTCTAATTTTAGTAGAAAAAATCATTTGTCAATTAGATTTCTAGATCAATAGGAATTTAGCTTCGAGTATCGTGTGTTCAATTGATGCCTCTAGAAAACTTTTCTCAAACTTCACCATTCTTTATTCAAACTTCATCAAATCACATATTGGATCTCGATATTATATTTTACACTCGTTAATCATATCCGAGGATGTATTTAATGAAAATAACAAAAATGCCTCTTAGTAACAAAATAACCAAAATGCCCCTAAACAAAAAAATATAAGATTTACGAGTGGTGCATCAAGGACAGTCATTTGTGAAGGTATGACCCATTAAGATGAAAATATATAGAGAACAGTCACGTGTAGATTCATTTGACTACTTGAGAGTCAATATCAGTGATGGACAAGGTTTTTCATAAAACGATCATATTATTATTATGCATTATATTAAATGTTTTACTTGACATTATCATTGGTTTTATATGCATAGAATAGTAAATTATTGATGACTCATGATTTACTCTTGATCAGAGTAATCGCCAAGAAAAGCAGTCTATTCGATGATTTTCATATACATATGTGGGAGTGTGTATGTGTGTGTATATACACAAATAAATAAAATTATTTATATTTTTTTATATAATTTATTTTAAATATGATTTATTTAAAAAGTTATCCTTAAATTATATATATATATATATATATATATATTGGTTTGAATTATTGTTCATCTACTGAGTATACATTCATATACTCATTTTCCTCTCACTATTTTAGCTTCAGGTGTATGAGAACTTCGATGAGCAATCACGATAGAGGTGCCATCGTTAAGACTTAAGAGTCGTAGGTATATTCTCATATTCAATCCACGATTTTATCATTAGGTCCATAAGGATGTGCATATAATATACATTTGATTTGTATATTTATTTGACAAAATTGTAAAAAAAATGATGGAAATATATGTTTTGTATATTTTGCAAATTTTGATTTTAAATTCTTCATGGATATGCTTTTAAATACTTTGAAAAGATGGATCGGAATGATACTCTATAAAAGAAATTGATCGTTTTTGTGAAAATCTTATAATGACTGTTGAGAAGAGATTTTGAGTTTTAAATGAATGAGTTTGGATTGAAAAACAAATACCACAAATATTTTGTAAGTTCTCAAGCTATCTGCTAAGTATTAGAATATATTCTAAAGGTTTGTGACAGTCATTACGTGTGCACCTCACAATAAGAGGCATGACAAATATTCATGGTTGATTTAAAATTTTAGACGAATAAATAGCTCCTCAAATTGGATTTTAGTAAGGACCAAGATTTAGTGTTAATGAGAAAGTTTTGTGTAACATACATTTTTACACTTAATTTTGTTAGTTGACTTAGTTAATTATTTTAATCTAATTTATATTATTTACATTTAATTTTATACTTTTTTTTACATCTTTTATTAGCTGTTAAATCTAGACACTTTCAATAGTTGAGATTTAATCTTACACTTGTGATTAATGCTTAATTAATGTATTACAATTTTATGCTTGTAAAATTTAATCTGAATCATTAAAGATATTTAAATTCAATTACTAATAAAAAGTGTAAAAAAATAAAATTAAGGGATCATTCATTCTATCTTTTTACCATTAAAGGTAATAATTTAAATTATGACACGATTATAATAATTATAAATATAATTATAATAATTATATTTAAATTAAAAAATTATATAAATAATAAACAAATTATATTTGTATCAATAGTTTCTTGAACAAATTATATTCGTATTTGACCTCATCAATAAGCCAATTTATTTAATACATAATTAATCGAATTATATTTGTGTTAAATTCATATAAAACATGAATTCATTTAATACAATAAAAATAAGTATATAAAACAACATTGCATTGGCACGCATATGGTATGCTGTTACTTGTGAACTCCAATGGATAATGATCCTTTTAATTATTTTTATGGATGATGATATTGTGACTTGTGAGCAGTTTGAATGGCTTTGAATTATGCTTGTAATACATTATAATATATTATTTTATTATACTATATCATAACACGGTAGGAATACATTATAATTATCGCGAATTGACACCCAGCCTATTTAGAAGGATATCTTCTTACTATTTAAAAACAAGGAAATTTTATAACACAATTTAAAAAAAAAAAATGTGAACTTTTATTATATATTAGACTTGGCAATGGAACAAATATAAGAGATTTTTTTATTTATAATTGAAGACATATTTAATATTAAAATGTTATAGTTATATATTTATATTTATTAAATAATTATTGTAGAATGAAAACTAAAATTTTAAACATAAATTTATCGTATAGTCCAAATACCTGTCTCTATATTTTATTAGGATGAGTAGTTGGCGTAGTAGCCATACCTTTCTCTATCTATAATGCGAATTTCTACAAATGTACGTAATATTAATATTATTATTACTATTATATTCATCATGCTTTAAAGACTAAATACCGACCTCTTTATTCGATTGAGATGAGCTGTGGGCACTGGGCATGTACCCATAAAAGGGATGGTTATTCGATTGAGATGAGCTGTGGGCACTCGGCAGCACCCATAAAAGGGATGGGCATGCAAATTTCCACGAAAGTAAGTGATACTAATATTATATTTATCTCGTACTTCCTTTCTCGTATATAGAGAGAGAGAGAGAGACACGAGAAGGAAGTACGAGATAAATATAAAATTAGTATTGTTTACTTTCGTGGAAATTTGGATGGGCATATGTGTGTGTATATATATATATATATATATATATATTATTAAAAATTAAATTAGGTTAGATGCAATAAATACAAATTAAGGAAATTGTTAGTAGACATTAAATATGTCCTTTATATATAATTTGGAAAGCGAAGATGCTATGACCGTAATGACTATGAAGATTTTACAGTAAATAGATATAAAGAATCTTATGCATTTATTTCATTTAATCTTCACCTTGATTAGTTATTGATCGAAAGATATGTAATTAACGTAAGGGTGCTGTTGATCATTCCTCTATTTTAAAATTAATTAATCATGATAATTATTAAATTAAATAAAATATTAAAATATATTTCTTTAAATAAACCTAAATTAACTTTGTTACTAGTAGAGTTTAAGTAACAATAAAAAGTAAATTTTAATATTTTATGAGTAATTCACTTAAATTTTAAAAAAATTAAACAAGAAAAAGGAAAAAAATAGGTGGACATTAAAATACATTTGACAATTATAAGAATTTTCTCACATTATACTTTTCTTTTTTAAGAATAGAAGAACTCAAAATATAAACAGAAAAAACCCCATCTCCGAAAAAAGTAAGGCCATACCTTAATTATCGGAAAAGCCCTCATTTAGTAGATAATTAAAATTTATTAATACTCAATGGAGAATAGAGACACCAATTTAACTTTTTAACCTAAAAGAATATGCAAATATTTATATTTTAATTCTATTTAATTCAATAATAAAAATCTAAAATCAATTAATAAATATAACATTTGTGTATTAAATATTGTCTTAACATATTGAAACAATATCTTTGAATATTTTCATAAATATATATTTTTACTTTTATTCATTGAATAGTCTTAATTATTTTTTTAAAATTTTACACATCTCTGTCTCTCCATATCCCATATGTAAAACCCCGTTTAATAAATAGAGATAGTTTGATCATTTCATATTTTAAAGATATTTTTGTAATTTTTATTATATAATCATATGGATATTATCAACAAGTAGATGATACAATATTGAGGCATAGTAAGTAATTGGAAAATTTTTTAATGCAAAATAGTTAAGTTTCGAATAATTTAATTTGAATTATCTATCGAACACTCTAGTTTTGGAGAGATTTTTATGTAAATCAAGGTTGATAATTAACTAACAAACTTTTGATACTTAAAGAGGACAAAGAGAATAGCAAATAAGAAGAAACTAGAGTGAAAATGGACATTGAATAAGAAAGAAAACAGTGCCAAAAATAGAGGAATAGAAAATAGGGCAAAAGAATTAGGGGATAATAAGCTCAAAGTCAATACCCCAGCTAGTATGAAGATTAACTTTAGGTCGATCGATCGATCTTAATATTAGTTCTAGCTAGCAAGGAATGACTAGTGGTAGTCCATGGTCCACTCTAGGCTTCTATTAAAAGCGTTGATATTTTCTTTAACAATATTGATATTTCCCTCATCCCTCTCTATATATTGATCATTTTATTTATAGTATCAACACTTCTTCCTAAGTATCAATACTCCCTTTATATTTTGATCAACACTTAGGTCTTGTATCAAATAAATTTGAAAAATATCGTTCGAGTCTACTTATAAATAATTTAACTTTTAATTTTTTTTTCAAATTCTTGTAATTAGAACTTTAAAATTCAATCTTAATCAAACTCAACTTTTAAAATAATTATTAAACTACAATGATATGTTGACTATTTATTAATTATACACGTACCTACACGTGAATACAATAAAAAAAATGATCATATTACCTTTGAGTTTTAGGTACGGGACACAAAATCGGTATATGTATGAATTAGACATCCGATACTTAATAGAAGAGTCTCCACAAAGTGAGAGATTATAGAGAGTACATATCCTCTCTACGTGTGAGTAAACCTTATTTGTTTTTCAATTCTTTTAAACATATTTCTAAGCTTAAATAGTTTAAATGTTTTAAGAAGTTGGTTATTAATATCCTTTTTAAATGTTTTATATGAAATATTTATCTTAAATTCATATTTATTGTATTTTATTTTATTTTTATTTAAAATAACTAAATATCGCTTATGTTGTGATTTGATATGAATTGAGGCCAAGATATTGAGTATGATTTTGATGTATTGAGATTGTTATACATCTGAAGTTTATATTGTTATAAAATATTTGTGACAACAGAGTTATACGTGTTTTATAAAATAATTTTGTTGGATTTTATGATCATTGTTTTGTAATTATACATTGATATGCATATGGTGATATGGCCGAGAAGTCTAGGATTTGTATGATTAATTGTAGCTACAAAGAAATAGCTTAAAACAATCATATATAGAGGTCGCTTAGATGATCAAGTATATGGTAACCTAGAGTGGATTTAAGTAGAGGTTGTTTAGGTAAGTAAGAGGTAGCCTAGGGTCGAATTTCGATGAGATTGCCTCGGTAATCAAGTGTCTAAGTGAGGTAGGTAAAAAGTTGAAGGGTGGTATCTATAAAATACAAAGTGTTTGCTCACCTGGAAGCTATGTTTATGTCAAAGACAATCACGAGTATCACTACATGATTACTCAAAACCAATGCTAGAGATAAATAAGGTTTTCAGATAAAATGATCACACATATGGTTTGTATTTTGAATAAAGAAAGTATATTTTTATTAAATTATCATTAGTTTTATTGCATGAAAAAAATAAATCAATAATAGTTCAGGATTATCCTTAGCCAGGGTAATTGCTTGAAAGTAGAGCCAGCTCAATGATTTTCTAATAAACAGGCCACGATTTTAAATACATTTAAATGGGTTATGTTTTTATATTTTGTTTTTTGAATCCTTTTAACTAAATGTGATTTCATATTCATATATGTTATATATCATTTTAAATAAATATTTTCTTTATTAATTCACAAAATATATATCTGTATGCTTATCCCCTTCATCTTTTACATACTTTTAGGTGATCTAGAGCATAGCTAAACAATCTGAGTAATGGTGATTACACAAAGACTTTGGGACCTCAGGTATATTCTCGTATTCTACTAACACTGTGTGGTTAGAGTCTACTAACAATGTTTAAAATATTTAAATTATGTATTTATTTTTTAGATTTGTAAAAGAATTTATGAAGTTACAGGTTTCGCATATTTTATAAATTGAATATATAATTCTTGTGAAAAATGCTTTTAAATGTCTTTAAGAGATATATTGTTTTGTTATGATGTATATACTTGCATGAAGACAATGCTAATACAAGAATTATTTTGAATTTTGAATTGATTAGGATATTATTGATTTGAGATAGTTGTATTTTAAAGTGTCGGAGATAAATAATTTGAGAAGAGAAAGAATTTATTTATATATTGAGAATAGACACCGTAGATATCTTTGGGTTGTTGAAATATATTCTGTATATTAGAATATACCTTAAGATCTTGTAACGGTTATTATGTGTAGACCTTACGGATGAGAGCATGACACCGTATATGTCCAAACATTATTTAACTTTCTTGTTTACTTATGAAGCAAATTATAAAATAAAAGTTATATACATTCACCCATTCAACTCCTAATTAATTTTGTATTTGATTCTCTACGAAATTTATTGTTGAAAATATTTTTTTTCATAATAGTAGTTAAGATAGGAAGAATCAACAATGCTATTATTATTAACAAATAAGCAAGTGGATATACCATATTTAATCAGTTAAAAAGTTATACCATATTGATGATAAGACTACCATAAAATAAATTTAAATTACAAAAATATGTCAAAAAATTATAAATGCGTTGATATTTATTAATAAGTATTTAAAAAAGTTTATTAAATTTTTTTTATTTTTATCACTTGTTTTAATTAGCCTCAACTACTTAATTTTTTTAGCTAGGCCACTACTAATGATAGACATTAATAATTTAAAATTTTACAATAACTTTTACCTTGTGTTATATATTTACATGTCTTTAGGTGGTATGATCTCATTATATATTTTATGATAATGAGACTATCATAAAATAAATTTAAAATATAAAAATATGTTGAAAAATTATAAATACATCGATATTTATTAATAAATATTCAAAATTTTAATATTTGTAATTTTTTATTAATTTTTTATCACTTGTTTAAATTGGCCTCCACTACTTAATTTTTTTAGCTAGGCCACTAATAATAATAGACATTAATAATTTAAAATTTTACAATAACTTTACCTCTTGTGTTATATATTTACATGTCTTTAGATGATATGATCTTATGTCTCGACCATCTGAAAGCATAAAAACATATATCATGCTTTAAAAATAATTGCGGAAGCTTAAGGATACTAATCTCTTACCATTAATATTTTCTATCGAATTGAGATTGATAGAATGATTTTCTAAGCTCTCTTAATCCTCACTTGATGGTATTTAACGAGAAAAATGAGCTTAGGAACCATCTATCATGTTTTCTTATCTTTATATAGGTTTTTCCATCAAAAATCGAATAAAGTTATTAATTATGACAGTTTTCACTTTCAAAGGAAAAGTTTCTATACTTGTATAAGGGTGGGAGATTATTGGGGAGTTATGGACCATTTATGGAGGTTTCGTTACATCCTACATTCTCCCACTTGGTCCATAACTTTTATAAATTCTTATAATTAAGAAACAAATATATGAATCATGTCTATCGGTTATTAAAATTGACAACTTTTCTTCCATGTATTACAATATATTATGTTTCTTACCTGTCTTTCTATATGTGAAAACTTATGAATAAACCTTATATTTATTCTTAGTTCTATTTAATGACCTTAACTTAATCAATAAACCTTATATTTATTATAGATTTAATTATAAATAATTTTCTCTTAAATAAATGTGTACACAACAATAATGTAACATCCCGGTCCGATGAGGACGGGAAGTGGCACCGGGACAAGGGAGCCTGAGTAAGGAGCGGCTTCTGACAGGCTTCTAAGACTGCAGTGATGAACCGAATCCCACATCGGAATGAGAGAGAAAGTTACTGGGCTATATATGTAGAGTTGGAACCAAATTATCAACAAGGCCTTTTGGGATGGATGGTGGTTTAACTCCAAGAATTACGCAGTTAGACGTGCTTGGAGGAGAGCAGTACCAGGATGGGTGACCTTCTGCGAAGTCCTCCATAACCCATTCCAAGAATAAAACCGTGAGGCCCCAAGGGTTAGGCCAAAGCAGACAATATTGTTGACAGACTTGGACCAGGCATTACATCTTCAATGCAGTCTTCAATCTTTAGATCTTCAACTCTTTTTGCTACTGTAATTCTCTATGTTTTTGCTTCAGCTTTTGTGTTGTTTTTGCCCTCCAAAGAGTCTCCAAAATTCTCCTAAATTTATGAAAGAAACCTCACTTTTATAGTTAACAAAACCTAGGTTTTAAGTTGGAAACCCGAGCAAGAAAGGAAATTTGCGAAATCTAGTATGAACTAGCATTGCAGCACCAGGGTTTCTGCCCTTTAGGTCACTGGATGGCGCTACAGCGCCAGGCTTTCTACCTGACTACACCTGACATTTATCTTTGTACCTATTTTCATACCTTTAATGTCTTCAAATGAATTTGACTTCTTCATGATAGTTTTAGATCTTTTTATCCTCTTTCCAACTCATCTTGAATCATCAAGATCCAATCTTTATACTGAAAGATATCTTTATTTTACAAAAACTATGCAAAATCGCTTCTCTATGCAATATTTTCCAACTTTTGCCAACTTTTGAAAAATCGACCCTAAAACATAAAAACAACCAAAAACTCATTAAAAAAACACATAATAACTCAAAAATAAAGAAAATATAAGTTACAAAACCTTAAAAACAATAAACTAATCACACCCATACCCTTGAAAACTGTTTGGGTTATTTTAGAATATCATAAATACGATTTACGGATATTTGAGAGATTAAAAAAGGTATTTTGTTATATATTAATAAATAAATTTATTTATTTATTAACGATTAAATAATTATTATTTAATCAAATACATCCTTGGTTGACAAATGGCACTATAATGAGCTGCTAAGTGCAAAATTCTATTAAATCCTATCCATTTATAACTAAATGAATGGTTAGGATTAATTCTTTAATAATTGATTAAAGAATATATATTTATATATAATACCTTTTTATTTATTGTTATTTAATTCAATTGAATACTTATTTGACAAATGGCACCACAATATGTTATCAAGTACCAAAATCTTAGATAATCCTTATCCTTGCATCTTGAAGCAATGACCATGATTATTCTATATTTCTTAATTATTATAATTAATATTTATTTGATAATATATGTTAATATTGATTAATTATTTTTGAATGGTTTTTAAAATCCACCAATAATATCTTCCCATTTGTTATTTCTTTTATCATTTATTTTTTAGTGATAAAACAATTGTTTTGCTTCTTGGAAGAATGACATCTATGTCCATGTAAAGAAAAAGAGAAAAGAAATCAAAGAGGAAGAAAGAGAGGTGGACACCATTTTTAAGAAGCAAAGAAAAGAAAGCTTGTCTTTAAAGTAAGAAAGAAAGAAGAAAGAAAAAGAAAGAAAAAAATTTCTTTTGTGTTTCTTATTTCTCAATCTTGCAAGGATAGTTTTGGAAGTGCAGGAAAATTACATTAAGCTTGTTTAAAGCTTTCAAAATTGTTTTGCATATTGTTTCAAGTCATCTAATATAAAACCAGAACTATTGTCATCGATTCGGTATGTAGATACACTTGGAGATTAGTTGGAGACAATCTCCTCGACCGTCATCAAGTTTCTTTCTACTCAACCGTCATCAAGTTTCTTTGCAATAGCACAAAGTTGTTTGTCAATTGGATTTCTAGATCAATAAAAATTTAAGTTTGAAGTACAAATGTGCAGTCAATACCTTTGCGTACGATTTTCAAAATTCTCTCATTTTTATCTAAATCTTCTCAAATTGCTCAAATAACACAATATTAAGTACCTAGACATATATTTTATCAAAAATATCTCAAGAAGATTAAAATAACCAAAATGCCTCTAGATTAAAAAAAAATACGGGATTTACACATACCAAAAAATAATCACTATTTATAGAAAATTATTTAAAAACATATAAGGGGGCTTTATGACATGTTCCATGAAAATTAAACTGTAATATCTCATATCTCGATTCAGAGGCAGTTAAGTAAATAGAAATAAACTAAGGGTATTTTGGTAATTTTGCTATAGTACTGTAGCAGTATCAGAATTCGTATTGGTTGGTACCGAATGAAAGCTTGTAATATCTAGATGATCATGCTACAAACGGCAC
>JAVXUL010005409.1:0-12683 GCA_035590515.1 Trichilia minutiflora | reverse complement strand
TTCCATTTACTATAAAACTCGACACCGTGCACTTGCGGTTACCACAATTATTTTAGTGTTTATTTTGCCGTGGTCAAAAGTCGGAACCAAGTTATCAATAAGGCCTTTTGGGATGGGTGATGATTTAACTCTAAGAACTATACAGTTCAGCTTGCTTAGAGGAAACAGTATCAAGTTGGAGGAGAGCAGTATCAAGATGGGTGACCTCTTAGAAAGTTCTAAGGATAACCCATTACCAAAAACAAAATCGTGAGGCCATAAGGATTGGGCCAAAGCGGACAATATTGTTGATAGACTTGGACCAAGTGTTACATCTATGGTATATTGGAATACCCAGAACCATGCTTAGACACAAGGCCAACTAAGACTAGTCCCATATCCCTATCTATACCCATACCTATATCTAGATACTATTGTCACCCTTGTAGCAGCTAAATTATCTTGATTGACTTTAAAACTCTCTATACTTATTAGAAAAGTTAGACAATTAAGAAGTAAATGAAGGATGATAAAGGTTAGTATTTGTAGCAATTGGTGGCATATCCTTCCATGTCTTTACACATATCATTATCAGAGAAGGGAGATCTAACATTTGTTAGAGGAATTGCATGTTAGTGTTAAATAATGAGTTACTACATAATCGTTACTTATAAATCTGGGTAAACATAATGATTATCTAGACTTTAATTTAAAGCACGAAATTTTGAATACGATATGATAATTTGTAATGACCTCGAGACTCGTGCATGACTCCTCTTTACAATCCCTCATTTTAGGTTAAAGTCTAAATGGGATTAAGACTATTTTTCTCAATTCAAGACTTGCTCTAGTAAGGTTGGGGACAACTTCTGTTAGTGTCATGGTTTCTTAGATCATCAGAGAATCTATTTTTTTATATACAAATCGACTCCTTGCACCCGAATATTAGAGAGTAGTTGTCACAGTGTTGAATCTGGCCGTAGTCATGGTGAGAATTGACCAAAATAATGATCTCAATTTTTATCTCAAATATTATCATGATGACGATGATGATGGTGATTTACAGTAATAAATAAAATTTAGAATTTAATTACGTCTTTTATATAATCATTTTCACTAAAACTCCTTTTTCAATATGCTGCTTGTTGGAGGTTTATCAGCACCCAATCCATACACTAAATTGATTTAATCTCTAATTTTGTTGTTTTTAATAAGAAACAATAACATAATATTATTAAATTCAAATTATAAAATATAATAAAATAATTTTATTAAATTAATCCAAAAACTATCACAAACATATTCTTATTTTAATAAAGTAACTATATCTCATAAGAAAAAAAAAACTAACTATCTAAAAGCTATAAATAAAAAAAAAATACTGCTTAATCTAAAAGTTTTAGTAGTAATACATTTAAATAATATATACGCCTATGTATAGTTATCAAATTGGATGATAATTTTAATAAACCAGAGCAAGATAATTCATAAAAATAAAATAAAATGACAATAGAGTAATCTTACATCTTTCACATCTTGATCTGTAATAAAACCAAGCTTCAACATGTTAGCCGCAATATAAAAAGCCATACGAATTTTCTTGCTTCCAAATGTATGAATGCTATCCGCTAAGCCCAGGCATCCTGCACTGTATCCACCGAAATCACCTGCAGCAAATCAAATCAAACACTATCTTCATTAAATTCAAATTATTCGGATCAAAATATAGTAAACAAAAGTGATTCCCAAAATAACCTTTAAAGAAGATTCTCCTGCCAGAAACAATATGTGGCTACAATTTCATGCATCATAGATGTAAATCTCTGCAAGACTTTGCCGCAGTAGTCTCTGTAAAGCAAAATAAAGAAAAGATGTAAAGCAAGTGATATCATTGCCTTTTCATCTTCTGTTAGGTCAAGCAGAAAATCAATTAGGGGTTTATTGTAATCTTCGAAAGTGAAGATAGTTTTGGCATCAGAGAGGTCAGTGCCAGCACTTTTAGATCAAGACAAACGACTTTGTATCCTGATGTTTCCATTAGAGATCTTAGCTTCTACCAGCACCAACCTAGATGGCTTGACCAATGAGGAAAAACAAAGTGGAATTGTTTTGATGAAGTACTAGTTTTAGTATCCGCCATAACTATAAAGAAACTTTTTCTTTCATTAACTTTCTAATGGTCTTGGGTTTGGCGATTGTTGTTGTGGTGGTGGTTCGTCTTCTGGTTTATCCCACACTCACAAAACCTTTCCGTTTTCGCATTAAGCAATTTATTGAGAAGGTGGAAATTTTAATTAGTTTCCTAATAGTTTATGAAACTATATTTTGGTTATATATTTGACACTATTTTAGAAAACTTGTTAATATTTCGTAGTTTATCTTCCTTAGTCCTTCAAGTTAAATTTTGTTCCTTTAATCGAACGAAATAAGCAAATTTAAGTGATATCGTAATATCAACAATGCTCATAATTTGTCTAACCTGTACTCACCAAACCGGCAGTCATTTCTCGTGTGACTTTTTCGAACATGCATTTAACAAAATTGATGGAAGAGAGCTAAAGAAATTTTGATTAAACTGAATTGAAGTTGACCAAAACAATGAGCAATAGAGTGCAATATGTTGTACGATATCCAAATTGTTTTAAATTGTATTAATTTAGGGGTCTAAAATATAATTTTATAAAATATTATGGACCAAACTAGAATTCCCTTGATTGATATACACGAACACAAAATCTTATTAATATTTTGAGTGAAATCAATTTTCAAAGAGGTTATTTTAGTAATTTTTTATTTAAATTAATTCACTTTCAAATACTATATCATAAGAGCCTATTGTATCCATATTTAAAATTAAACTATAATAAAAATATTATTTTTTAATATTTTTCTTATGATTTTTTTATTATCAAGTGTTTCTTTATATAAGTCTTACTTGTTTAAATACAATAGACGGTATTATTATATTGTCCTATTATAAACATATATAATTAATATAAAAGAATGTAACAAATATTAGAATAATATAACTATCTTTTACTTATGAATACTCTTTTACTTATTCATCTCATATATATGTATAAGTGTAAATCAATTAAAATAAATTTCAGTGTATGATTGAGTAAAACTTAACCTTTGTTTTGAACTAAATTATTAAAATTATATGATGAAAATTATAAATAAAACTTTAATTTTTGTCTTAATTTAAAAATCAATTTGCAAAGTTGGTCTAAAAACCTTAATTCCTTATTTGGCTTTAGTTTTAAATTTTGAAAAAATTTGGACAAAATATAAATTTAAAAGGTTTAGAAGCCAAACTATAATTTTTAAAATTTTGTTTTGGACTAAATCACAAAATTATTTTAAATTTTATTCAAAATTATAAAAACTTTATTTTCAAATGACTTTATAAAGAAATCTAAATTTTAAGGCTAAGTAGCCAGAAAATTAGAAATTTGAATTTAAATGATATTTTATAAGAAAAGATTTAATTGAAATTTGCTAATTGAGGGAGACTTAATAGAAATTTTCTAATTAGAGGCAAAAATTAGGATTTTATTTTTCCAACCACCACCGCTCCTTCTCCTATGCTATCTACCACCATCGACACCAAATTGATGCCGCCCCCACAATGTTCAGCCATCGTTTGATAATTTTACCCTTTTTTTTCCATTTCTTTTAGCAAAGTTACCCAAATTTTGAGCATGGGTTTCAAGCGACAGATTGCAATTTTGTTCGCAATTTCTTACGATTCCCGTTGGTCTTTACAATGTGTCGCAATCGAAGATGCATAGATGGCATTTAGACAATATACTGGCTATGGATGAGATCAAAGTCATACGGCGATGGCGATTGACAGTGGTTTTAGAGA
Source organism: Trichilia minutiflora (assembly GCA_035590515.1). Lineage (NCBI taxonomy): Eukaryota > Viridiplantae > Streptophyta > Magnoliopsida > Sapindales > Meliaceae > Trichilia > Trichilia minutiflora. Next base: position 8,833 of record JAVXUL010005409.1, on the reverse strand, counting down.
CGGATTGCATAAGATATTTAACTCAAAAATGGGTTTCATGCCTTTTTATTCCGTGACCAAATTTTCTTATATTGATTTATTAATTTATACAATCAAACACTTCCATAGCCAATCGTGCATATTTCCGAATCTTATCAGAATAACTCAAACAAAATATATGTATTCATAAACAAATTTAATTGAGAAAACTTAATTTCTCAATAATTCAATGCAATCCAGTTTTGATACCATTTGTTGTCATAAGATTCTCCTATCATATAATCGAAAGTAAATTTAAAAGTTACAGAAGCATACCTAAATCCAAATAGTTGTTGTGAAGCTAAAGAATTTTGGTTATTGATCTTTCAAGAGTTAAAGCTAAGATTTTCTTTTTTTTTTTGGACGATAAAATAGTGTTTTTTGTATTAATTTTGAGACTATAACTTCAATGCATATATAAAACTCTAAACTACTAGATAACTCAAACTACTTATTTTTGTCTAGCTCATTATTTAATACACATAAAATCCAATTTCTATATATAATAAAACCCAAACTTAATTAAATACATAAAAATTCAAATTACTTAAATGATATCAAATCATTTAAATTGGGTTTCACTTAATTATGATAATCCATAACATATAATTATTAACACATATTAATCCATATAATTTAATTAAGATCCTATTCATACATATATATATATATTTTGATATTGTATAAGTTGTAAATAGCCTTTAAGCTTTCAGTAATTTGTAATAATAAAAACTAGTTATTTTTTTGGCACTCAACATATTCGATTTCAAGGTGTATGAAATAGGAGTAAAGTTATGTATCTGTAAGTTACAAATCGATTATCTTGAAAAATATAGACATTAATTTTATAGTTTCCATTCAAAAATATGAAATATTAATACAAATATAATAACAAACATTTTTGATATTCGTCATATAAACAAATATTGATATAAGAAGTGTGGCCTGTAACTACCTATTTTGACTTTTCATTTTATATATAGAAAGGTTATTTCAAATTTAATGCTTGTAAACTAATAAAAAGATATATGATCAAGCTTCATCCACACGGTTTTGCTGTTTCCTGTAGACGGCAGAATAGAAGATCTTGATATTCCAACATTTTAATTTTGGGTGAGTTTATTTGTATTATAATTTTTATTTTGAACACGTATATATTTTAATAAAAACTTATTATAAAAATAGAGATAACATAAATTATTATTAAAAATAATATGATTTAAATATGTAAAAAATATTACTTTTAACACCCATCAAAATACGTTCACTGATAATTTTTTATTTTAAATTCTAAAATTTTTTAATATCAAAATAATTCATCATAATTTTTTTATAATTATTTCATGAAGAAAGAAATCATTTGTGAAAGATTTCAAATAATCTAATGGTATTTTTTTTACATATTAATTTTATAAATTATCTTTATAATTTATAAATTATTTAATATAAAATTCATGAAATATTATTTCTAATTGTAAGTATGTTTTGTTTTAATTTAATTAATTATATGTTAATAAATTTTAATTTTTTTAATATTTTATATTCAAGTGCTATTTAATTTTTGTATAAATCATGTTATTGTTAATATGAATGTCCTATTAGATATTACTTTATATTTTCACTCTTATGTTATAATATTCAATTCTTTTATTATAATTCTTAATATTTTTGTTATAATTCTCAACTTATTCAAAATACAATATGAAAAACTAAAAATAGAAAGTTGAAAATTATTTAAACTAGGACTATTCAGATTTGATAGTTCAGACATCTAAATTATGATTTATTAGGTAAAACAATAATCTGGGATGTCCGCAATTTAACTTGTGGGTAGTCCAGTTGGCAGGAATGAATTTGGGACTGTGTGGCTAGGAGCACGGTCCTGGGTTCGATTCCTTGGATTGTCTGCAATTTAAGTGGGGGGTCGTGACGGTGAAATTCTGCGCTAGCCTCCCCCGAGAATTAGTCGAGGTGCGCGTAAGCTGACCCCGACACCTCGATTACAAAAAAAAAAGGTAAAACAATAATAAGATAATTTATCTCGCAACAATCATTATTATTTTGAGAAATCATATCACTAAATTAAGTCTAAACATATACCATGATTTATCATTGTCCTTAAAAACTTAACATGATCGAGTATGCCATAAATTTTTTATTACACTTTGATGGAAGAGGCAACTTGAACAAGAATTCTAAAGAGAGCAAATGGTTTGGAGAAAAATAGACTATGATCACTCTCCATAGCAAATACTTGAGATGGAGGCCACGTTTTGATCATATCTGTTGGGTTTTGTCCAAAATTTTCAGCCTAAGCCTATTAATAATCCCAAATTAAATAACCTAGAGTGTTGAAATTAAATGGGACACTGAGCAGGCAAAAGATAGACGACAGCAAGGATGAAGAAAAATGGCAGAAGCGACAGTAACAAATTCTAGAAATTTTTTCTGTGTGTAGTCTTTGCATTTTTGAGGATTGGATTATAATCTATAATTCAATCGACTAAAATTTTAGAGGTACATTCAAGACATTTTCCTCTTTAATATGATCAATTGGATTATTATTTGGATAATTATAACTAAGATCTAAAATAATTTTGAAGGTACTTATTTTGGATGAGAAAGATTTGTTTTCTATCAATTTTGAGTTGTTCTTTTGGTTATTCTTTACTTGTAACTATTGAGAGTGTTTACTCTTTTGTTATTAATAATTGTGAGATAGGTTTTGTACCTACTAGATTTAGATTTGTATCTAAATATTCGTAATGAAAATTTGAGTGGACTCTCAAAATGGTTCTGTGATTATATTTAATTAGATGATAAAATCAAGTACACGTAGAATGGTTAAGTTAAATGAAACAAATTGTCATGTAGATCTTTTATATATGAAATGTTGACATTTATTGATGTTTGGTGAATCGAAACCCAAGAATATGAGTTATTATAATTAGACTCTTGAACATAAAATTGAGTATGGATTCATCTGACAATTTGTAGATGATAATGTTTTGAATCATATTAACAAAAACATATACTAAAACTTTATGGAATAAGATTGAGTCGTTATATACAAGAAAGATCGATAACAATAAAATATTTTTAATTAAACAACTTATGAGTTTAAAATATAGAGATAGTCAATCAATTTTATATCATTTCAATGAGTTTCAAAGATTATTGGATCAAATTCAATGATAAACATTAAATTTAAAGATGAGGTATATAACTTGTGATTGTTCGGTACATTGTTGGACACTTGGGAGACTTTTTGTATGTTGCTCTGTAATTCAACTCTTGATAGTACAGTTATCATGGATTTTGTTAAGAATGAGATCTTAAAAGAGAAAATAAGAAGAAAAATTCAAGGTTCTTCATCAAATTCAGAAGTTTTTATTACAAAAAAAAGAGAAAAAAAGTCAGAGTAGAGGCACGAAAGATAAAGACAAGAACAAAAGTAAATCAAGATCATGACAGAAGAATGTTGAATGTCATCATTGTGGTAAGATGGGTCACATTAAAAAAAATTATTTTTAGTTGGAACGAGAAAAGAAGAATGACAATGGTGAAAACAAAAAGAATGATAGTAATAAAGCTGATTGAGTTGCTATTGTATCAAATGAGCTTATCATTGTGTACTATGATAATCATGTGAATGTTGCATGTGATGAGTTAAGTTGGATTATCGATAGTAGAACATCTTATCATGTTACTTCTAAAAGAAAATTTTTCACTTCTTATATATCAGATGACTTCGGTACATTAAGGATAGGTAATGATGGCTTGATCAAATTAATAGGTATAGGAGAAGTTAGTTTAGAAATTGAAAGTAAAATATCACTACTTCTTAAAATTGTTAAGCATGCACTTGATATTTGACTTAATTTATCTCGATTAAAAAACTTGATGATGATGGATATCATAATCATGAGGGTAATGAAAAAATAGAAATTTACTAAAGGATCATTAATGGTGACTAAAGGTATAAAGTATTCTTTTTTATATACTCTGTAAGTTAGGATTTCAGAAGACAAGTACAATGTCATAGAAGATGTTACTATATTATGATATAAGAGACTTTGTCACATAAGTGAAAAGAGAATGAGTGTATTAATTAAGAAAAATATACTCTCTAGTACTATCTAGAGTAAAAAGTGTAAAGCTTGAAAAGTGTGTACATTATTTGACAAAAAAACAGAAGAGAGTTTCTTTCAGAAGTCATTTGCCTTTAAGAAAATCCAAATTACTAGAATTTGTGTATTCAGATGTTTGTGGTCCAATGTCTATAAAACAATTAGACGTACATCTCATTTTGTGACTTTTATTGATGACTGTTCAAAAAAGTTTAAGTTTACTTCTTGAAGACTAAAGATCAAGTATTTGATGTATTCAAGCAATTTCAAGTTTTAGTTGAGAGATAAAAAGGAAAAAAGCTGAAGTATATTTGATCAGAAAATAATGGTGAGTAAATCGATCCTTTTGTTGAGTACAGCGGGCAACAAGATATTAGAGATAAAAAAAATACCACCTAAGACAACTCAGTTAAATGGTATAACGAAACAAATAAATTGGACACTTGTGAAAAGAGTTCGATGTTTGATTTTAGATACAAACTTGTCAAAATTCTTTTGGGATAAAGCATTAAGTACATGGTACATGTGATTAATCTATCTCCTATAATTGCTCTAGAAGATGATATGTCAAAAAGAGTGTAAGGAAATCAAAGATATACAAGATCAGTGGAAATAAAAATTTTTGATTTCCTTCCAAGGATACATATGATAAACCAAGTGTCTCATTAAACGAGTTCAAAAAACTCATGTCTTTTACAAACTACAAGTACAAATCTTCAGATCTGCGCCTCTATGGTATCTATACGAACAAGATGAATCAATATTTTGATTGCTAGCTCTTATTTGTGTTTCTCTATATTTTTAGTTTCTATTGCATTTTTCTTCTTTTTAGAAAAGCAAAGAATAAACCCTAGACAGACTTATGTTTTCAACACAATAAAAGGTTCCTTTTATATTGTGTTTTAGGATTAGGGTTTAATGATAAAATAAGCCTAATATCCGTGTTAGGTTTAGCCTTACTCTTATGGCTCAATCTATTTAATAAAGTTTTAACTAACATCTTTAGCCTAACTTTATTAAATAGATCTACTAAAACCCTAATCAACATAAAGTTTCCATGAACTAAACTAAATTCATCTCATGAATTTATACTTTCAATTTTCCTCTTCTAACATCCAACCTTAATAGGTTCCTGTAACGTTGGTAGTGATATTAAAATCTAATTTTAATATCATAAATCATAAGCGGTGTCTAGCAACACATCAAGACCATCCAAGTGACGAGAATGTGAATGGTTCGACATCACATTTTACCATATGACCAATGTTACCATGTAGTTTTAATCCATTTATCCTTGATATCTTAATTGAGCACGAGACTGGATTGTGTCATCCTCGTAAAGTTAATCTTCATATTTCTTCGATACCGTGAGTATAATTATTTGATCAAATGAATCAATATCACATATTGATGTATTTAAGTATGGCCATGTATTTTAATAATCATACTCAATCAAAGAGGACCAAAAATATCACTTTCGTTATATAGAAGGGACAAATTCTATCTTCATTAAACATATTCTACCACACGATTTATGATATATCCAACTATTTTTTATAGTCCATCCTATTACAAATTATGTTTGAAAATATCAAAATATATCATCATTATGTTGGGAACCATGATGATCTCAAGTTAAAGGATCAGATACACTATTGTCACTATAAGAATCACTTATGACACTTATATAACAATCTACGTAGCATTCTCATTATGGGTCGGTCCAATTCATTAGTTCACTAACTCGTACCCATGTGTTGACTTTATATCTTGTACCATGACATATCTCATGTCATCATTAGTCATTACACATACTAGGCTTAATTTATTATTGTTACTCTATCTACAATAATACTTGACTAGGGATATTTTAAGAATAGCATTCAACTAATTGAATCCATGATTTTAAGGACATTATTATATTTATTAAATACACAGATATGTAATAACGAAATATGTATATATATATATTAATTAATAATATTGTGACACATAATATTCTAAATATCTAATATAACTATTGGATTTTAGGGCATACACCAACAACCTCTTACTTGCACTAAATCCAATCTTCTAAATATCTAATACCTAAGGATCTAGTCTGGCGATCATGTTTCTATTGTGTCAGAATCTTCGTCAATGGGTCGACAATATTATCGTTCGTTGGTATTTTCCATATCTTCACATCTCCTCTGTCGATAATCTCTCAAATAAGATGAAAGCGCCGAAGTATATGTTAAAACCGCTGGTGAGATCTAAGTTTCTTAGCCTGTGTAATAGCCCCATTATTGTCATAATAAAGCTCTATTAGGTTTATAAGGCTTTGGATAACCCCTAACTTAGTGATGAACTTCTGGATCTAAATAGCTTCCTTTGCTGTATCAAAAGTAGCTATATACTCAGCCTTTATCGTAGAATCAACTACTGTACCTTGCTTGAAACTCTTCTAACTTATAGCTCCATTATCAAGGCAAAATATAAAACTTGATTGCGATCATGAATCATCTTTATCAATTTAGAAGCTAGCATCAGTGTAACCCTTTATAACAAGCTCTGTCTCATCTCTATAAACTAAGAAAGTATCCTTGATTCTTGTTAATTATTTAAGGATATTTTTCACAATTGTCCAGTGATGCCAACCTGGATCAGCTTGATATTTTCTTGTTACACTCAAAGCATATGAGATATCAGGACAAGTACATATCATGACATAAATGATAGATCCTATAACAGATGTATAAGGAATCTTACTCATGTGTTGTCTCTCTTTTGGTGTTTTAAGGCACTGTTCTTTAGAGAGATTAATTTCATGTGACATAGGTAGGAATCCTTTATTGGATTCTTGTATGCTAAACACCTTTAGCACTTTATCTATGCATGTACTTTGACAATCTTCTTGATCTATCTCTATAAATCTTAATACCTAATACATAGGTGGCTTCACTTGAGTTTTTTATTGAAAAGTTTTTCCCAAACCATACTTTTACAGATTATAAAGTAGAGATATCATTTCTAATAAGTAATATATCATCTATATATAATACCAGGAAGACTACAGTACTCTCACTAACCTTTTTGTAAACACAAGATTCATCTTCATTTTTAATGAAACTAAACTCTTTGATTACATTATCAAAATGAAGATTCCAGCTCCGAAAGGCTTAGTTCAATCCATAAATAGATTTTTACAACTTGTAGACCTTTCCAACATTCTATGAATTGACAAAACCTTCAAGTAGTGTCATACACACATGCTCTAATAGATGTCCATTAAAAAATACAGTTTTAACATCCATTTGTTAAATTTCATAATCGTAGAATGCAGCTATTGCAAATAAAATTCGAATGGATTTAAGCATGGTAACTGGAGAAAAAGTTTCATCATAATCAATACCATGAATTTATTTAAAACCTCTAGCAACCAATTGTCCCTTAAAAGTATGTTGATCTCAATTAAATTTTGTACCTAAGTATAGGTAGTCTTGTTGTAGAATAATCCGGTGAGTCCAAGTATCGTATCCACAAGGAGTGTTTTTTCCAAAGGTCCAATTGGTTATAACCAAGCCAAGGTCCAATAGAAAAAGTAGAATAGATGTTGGATTGATTTTAAAGAAGAAATTACCAAATAAGAATTAAATATAAATTAAAATATTAAGGCTTTTGAAATTGATATTTTAGGATGATGGTTAGTAAAATAGATCCCCTATTTAACTCAATTTAGATTAACTAAAGAGTTATCCCAATCGAAAGATAAAAATCATGTAATGCATGAAAAATATATTTTCTTTAAAAAATCAATATTTTATTAAAAGAGTGTCTTTAAATTAATTGATAAAAAATGTAAGAAAAATATTTAAGACATTCAATGTTCAAAGCATTTTTGTACCATATGTCTACAATGAGTCAAAGAAAGTTTTTTCAAGCATTCAATATGCCAAATGTTTATATAAAAATCAAAGAGTTTAAATGCTTAAAAACATTTTTCAAAACATGGATATACAATTAATAAAAAGAGTTTAAACATTAATAGTAAAGATAGGATCTAAAGAATATACCATACATCCTTAGTATCAACCTCCTAGCCTTAGCTAGAACTTTAAAAAACATGAAGATGAGAGAACAAAATTTCATTATAAACTAATTTTAATACATCAATTTACATTTAATTTTATTACTAAAACACAAAATAATACTCTTATTTATTGGCAAACATGAGAGCAAAATGTCAAAGTAGGTAGTTATAACATTTTACAATAAAATTAAAAACTTTGACAAATAAAGTTAAAATATTTTATCTGCCATAAAAATATCATGGATGACCTCAAAGATCAATGATTCAGTTTATATAATAACATTAAAGTTGTAGATATTTGACTTCTCTTTCATATGCTACTTGTTTTAGGTTAATTTAAAATTTCTATCAAATATTATGGGTCAATTACTGAAGTAAGGTCGGACTGGACTGGAACAACAACAATACTTGATTGATAGCATTAAAAGTATAACTTAGAGCCCAAACTGATAATTAGACCAAACATGAAAGTTTTAGCCCAATGAGTTAGATTTCCAATAGATTAGGATTCATCTCAATAACTCTTTATATGAATTCACTGCACAAAAACCAAAATTAACTGAAATTACAAACAAAGTAAATTTTACATCAAAAACTAGAAATATGCATAAAT
>JAVXUL010005398.1:0-12684 GCA_035590515.1 Trichilia minutiflora | reverse complement strand
TTATACCTCCTCAAATAAAAGAAGGTCTCCTCTAAATGCTTAGCATGGTCAGAAGCCTGCACAGACTTGGTAATCATATCGTCCATGTACACCTTCATGGTCGACCCTATCAAAGGCTCAAATACTTTATTAACCAACCTCTGGAATGTAGCCCCTGTATTCTTTAACCCAAATGACATGACCGTATAACAGTATAGCCTTTGGTTAGTAACGAATGTAATTTTATCCTGGTCGGGTTCACGCATCCTGATCTGGTTGTATCCCAAGAAGGCATCCATAAAACTGAGGAGCCCATGATCAGCCGTGGCATCTACTAACTGGTCAATATTCGAAAGAGGAAAGCTATCATTTGGGCAAACCTTATTCAGGTCAGTGAAGTCTACATACATCCTCTATTTTCTATTGGCCTTCTTCACCATTACAATATTTACAATCCACTAGGGGTACTGAACTTCTCGGATAAACCCCACTTTCAAAAGCTTGTCCATTTCCACCTTAATGGCCTACCTCCTTTCAGAATTAAATGTCCGTCTCTTTGTGTCACAGGTTTAAACTTCGGGTTTACCATCAATCTGTGAGCTATGACCCGAGTACTAATCTCTGGCATGTTATCATGTGATCAGGCAAACACATCTGCATTTCTCTTAAGCACTTGAATAAGTGATACTCGATTTTTGGGGACTAGGCAGGACCCGATCTTTATTAATCTCTCGGATCGCTTTTCATCCAAGGTGATCGATTTTATTTCTTCAATCAATTCGGATGATGATGATTATCTGAATCGGTTCTTCCTCTCATCCTACTCTTTCGAGTGCTCCTCCTACCGAACGCCTTACTCACACCCCTCGATCTCATTCTTTAAGGGGCGGTTATGAATGCAATATAAACTTCGCGAGGCAGTAGCAAAGTAGGATTGAGCTTTTCTTTGATTCCCTCTCACAATCCTGATCCTCTCTCCGGCCATTAATTTTAATTTTAGGTAATGAACACTTTCCATCACCTTAGTGGATCGGAGGAATGATCTCCATAAGATCATTGAGTAAGGCATCTTTAGGTTTACCACTTGAAGTTTTACCATGGTGATCTTCTGGTACGGTTTGTCGCCTATTGTGATTAGCAATTATATGGTCCCCAAGGGCTACATGTATGACTTTCTGAATCCGTGCAAGACGGTCTCTGTCGGTCTCAATCTCAGGTCCTCTATGCCCAAGAAGTTCAGCATTTCCTTAAAAATGATGTAAGTGAAACTCCCCATGTCAATTAAGATTCTCCCGAATGGGGAAGTCCCTACTGTCATTGTGACAATTAGAGCATCGTCATAAAGATAATGAGTCCCATTCTCATCTTCATCGATGAACATGATTGGTATCAAGGCTATTCTCGATTTCTTCTCTGCACGCACATTCAGTACATACGATTCTATATTTGTACTTGGGATAGAATACCGAGCATAATTTTTTCTGAAATTATTTGAGTTTCCAGCAAGTGTGAGATCGCCAATGATCACCATCGCGTCATCATGCTCCGGGGGTCGTCTCGGTTCTTGGGGTCTTTCATTGTCATGAGCTACAAAGTCGATCAGGTAGTTATTCGTGACTAAGACTTCAATTTGATTCTGCAGCTCATAGTATTCTTCTGTTGAGTGTCCCATATCTTGATGAAACTCACAAAATTTGTTTTCCGCCTCCCTTAGGAGTCTATGTTTAATCAAATGGGGGTCCAACAACAAAGTCCCCTGTTTCTTTACCTCCTCCAGAATCTGTGAAAGTGGAGCGTTCAAAGCAGTAAACTTCTTCTTCGCTTCCCCCTACTCCACTCATCTCGGTCTGTCTACCTAGGCGATCTGCTTTGGATTATCTCTTCAAGGTGATCTTCGTTCCCTGAGATACTGCTCCTCTCTCCTCTTGTCGTCCCTATAGTACTCAGGGGCTCTGTCCCTTCCCCGATTAGCCTCAGGAAACCTCCTCCTGTCATTTCTCTACCTTCTATTATCGGGCTTCTTGGATCGATTGTTGTCTTTCGGGGGAGCCCCTATGGGCTTTTGCTCCTTTATTTTGAGCATTACCTGGTTCTCGACTTTTATCTCGTCGAGTATTTTCCTCCGAGCCGCCTCGTAAGTGCTTACCAAAGATTTACATATAGCATACCAGGTCCTGTCTATCCTAAGCCCTTGTCTTTGCCCCTCCAGGGCCATCGGATGGTGGAAAGCCCCCAACTCAAGTACCTCCTTGTGGTACCTTTGACGAAGCTCTTGAGACTTTCACCATTTCCTTGTTTAAACAGTAACAAGAAACTCAGGGTTTTGGTGCTGAAGACTGCACCTCTAAATTCTGCGGTGAACACATTATATAACTGCTCAAAACTCGGATGCTCCAGGGGGTTAAACCCATGAACCACTTCTTGGCTTATCCTTCTAGGGTCAGGGGGAATAGACATCACATTTGATCTTCACTCAGACCCTGGACAAGCATCATCTCATGGAAGAAGTCCATATGTAGAGATGGGTCTATCTTCCCACAGAATAGGGTGATCTGGGGCATTTTAAACTTTTTGGGTAAGGTATGGCCCAACAGTTTAGGTGCGAAAGGCAACTTAGAATAGGGGTCGATCACCAGAATAGGTTCGGCCAGTTCACCTCGGGGCCCATCTTCTCTGTACTTATCTCCTCCATCACCTTTCTTACCAAGGATTCCACATCACTGTTCTTATTGTCAGTCCTCCGTTCCCCCTCATGACACGGATTCCCTCGCCCAAATGCTTCACGTTCCCTTCTCCGCCTCTGTTCTAACAGTATTCTCATGTCATCCGAAAGTGGGCTGATGTCATCAAGTATCTCTTGGATATCATCTGGGCTTCGAAAAATCCTTGTAGACTCGAGATGGCTTCTTTCCCAGGCCACGGAGGGCATGGATGCATCTTTAGCCCCCACTTCCTTCGAATGGGGTTCCTCTACAGCCTTATTTTTCTCTTTTTCTATAACTATATACCTTCTGATCCAGGACTGCCTCTTGACTCCTTCCTCATCCCTCACCATGGCTTCTGATCGAGGGAATTTGCTCTCCATCATCTCGTTTGGTATCCTCGCATCCTGTGTATTGGCCTGTATCATCTTTTTTATTTCTGACATTTCTTTGATCAATACTTGTATCTGTCGGTCTTTCTCTACATACCGCTGTTCACTGTCTTAAAGCAGCTGTAACAATTGGGTCATTTCTTCAGTTTCCTTTGCATGGCCCGGTCCACGTGCATGCACCTCAACGACATTTGATCGAGGGCTCCCATGCTCCGGGATTCCATGCAAGGCACTATTAACCCCCTCTGCGACAGCAGTAGCTTTCACAAAGCCTCCCTCTGTGTTCCTACGTTCAGATACATGCCTCCCAGTTGTATATCTCCTGATATTGGTCATTTTCATCGAAAATGGTTTGTTGGTTGCTTTTTGCTCAGATCTGCCACAGACGGTGCCAAATATTGATGCAAGAAGTTGGTCTCGTCCTCAACCTCGAGCACCAGCTGATCTTCTCTTCTCGTCTTCAACCTGGGACTACAAAACACTGAACACCTCAGGGGTAAAACTGGTTTTTCGATGAAAATCCTCCGATACTTATGTCAAAGAGAGTTTTTACTTTGTGTATGAGAGAGGTGTGCATGTAAGCATAGAATGCTATATTCTCTAAAAATAATGTAGAACATAACTGAAAAATATGTGTGTGAATGTCTTAGAGTGTGTGTGTCTGTCAAAAAGTGTATTTTGATCTCATGTAATGTTAGAATGTATCTCCCTCGATTTCTGGATGTTGTAATTAGAAGCATAGGAATCCGTACCTTTGAACACGTGTTATTGCATGGCTGACGTGTCCAAGACAATCTGCTGTAAAATTCAGAGGACGTGAAAAACTGTGATACCGTTCCTGTCATGTCATCCCCGAGATCCCGAATGTACGTTCCTCCGAGTAAAGCTTCCAGCTTTCCCGAGAATGAAGTCCCCTAGTTTTCGGGAGGCCCTTATACAGTGGACTATGACTGTGATGATGCCAAAATGTAGTGTCGTGAAGACCTGCATACCCCGGGTGCTTGCGAGTCCCTACCATTTTATATATAACATATCAGTCCGACCTCCCAAGCCCAAAAGGCTTACCGTTGAAGGTCCTGAGCTCGAGTGCGAGTTAACCATAAATAACTCGAAAGAGATCCTCTGACCAGTAGCCTCGGACAGAGTGCCTGAGGCAATCTCATTATCTCTCATATAATGTAATCGACTTCTCGGGACGACGTTATATCAAGGATCCACTCGGGAATAATATATCTATATGATGGGTCTGAATAAGGGCTTAGAGATGGACTTGAGTCCGTGAACTAGCCTTGACAAAATACCCAAATAATATATTATTTTAGATAAATTAAACATTTGTATAATACATGATAAATACTCAAGTAAAACATATGAATTAAATTTTGATTTTTTTTTTAATTTTACAAAGGAGTTAGTGGCAATAAGATGAAACCCAACTTCAAATTTTGATTGGATAATTTAATTAGTTGTATTTTGATTAATTTTAATTAGGTTTCAAATTTTAAAATTTTCTTTAATCTAATCCGAAACTTAAATCTAAATATTTACATTTTGATTTAGATGTTTATTTAGTTTACAAGTTAATCCAAATTAATTTTATTTTCTATTTAGACAAAATTTATAAATATTTTCAGTTGAATCCAAAGGATCATGCTTTAAATATTTATGAATTTGACCTAAATCTTTAATAAATTTGTAAATTAATTTTAAAATATATTTTTATATCTTTATTTAATTTAAACACTTAGTAAAGATCAAGTTATGGTATCTTGGCTGCCTATTCTTATTTTTTAGTTAATCAATTAAAAACAATAACAACAACTAAAATTAATCAACATAGAGGTAGAATATCTAAGATGTCTATTATCTATTTTAGTTAATTAAAATTTATTTAATATAATTAAATCTTAATCAAGTATGCATTCTCTTTTAATTAATTAAAATTTATTCAATACAATTAAATATTAATCAAAAAGGCATAGCACATTTAGTATGCTTAATCTTATTCTTGTTTAATTTTTAAAAATTTAACTCTTAATAAAAGTGAAGTAGGGCATTTAAGATATCTATTCTCGTTTTTAATTAATTTATAAAAATTAAATTAGTCAAAATAAGGTTGGATATTTAAAATACTTTTTTTATTAATTAAATTTTTTTCATTAATTAAATATTTAAGATAAGATAAGATATTTACATTAATTCTTAGATTGATTAATTTTTTTAAAATTAAAGATTGAGCTAAGATATTTAGGATTTTTTTTAAGTTAACTAATTAACTTTTTAATGAATTAATCGAGATTAAAATAGGACATTCGGAATATTTACTCTTTTTTTATTAATTAAATCTTTTATTAATTAAATAATGATTGAAATGAGGTAAGATATTTAAGATTTTTATTCTCGTTTTTAGTTCATTATTTTAATTAAATTAAATTTTAATTAAAATGAAGTAAGATATTTAGAATATCTTTTTTTTTGTTAATCAAATATTTTTTATAATTAAAATTAAAAAATAAAATAAAATATTTCAAAATTAGACAATTAGATCTTTATAGTTTAAGAAAATTAGAGGATGTCTAATATTTTTTTTTATATTTAATCAATCTTTAAAATATAAAATCTTATATTTTAGGTAATGTATTTTACTATTATTTAAATAGTCCTTTTTTTATTTAATTTAATTTTTTTTAACAGGTAAACATTAACTCATGATGCAATTCTGGTGAAACATCTTATTGGTTGATATTAATTCCCGTCTTAAACATTGATATAAAGCAAAGTGAAATACTAACTTTAAAAAAATAAAAATAATTAACTATTATTATTAAATATTTTTAAAATAAATATGTGTGAAGAATTTATCCAAAACATGGATGTTAATTACTCCATATTTCTGTGTCCTTGAATGATGAAGCATGCACCATTGCTTTTGCTTTAGTTTTTAGTTAGAATAATTAATGATATTGTCGCAGCTTGTTAGTTTTACGCAAACCCATTAAAAAAAAGAAGAGTAAATATTCGATTTAAATAAATAATTATAGAACTCGAGAGTCGAGAATTTACAAAATGGAATGGACCTGGTCCATGAATATGAATATGATCTCTCCACTTGGATGGAAAGAATAATTTGTTGACTTTCGGAAACTGGCCATCCTTTAATTCGGTTTCATCGTTCAATTTCAGAATGATACGATTTGAATGGGAAAACTCATCGTATACGCTAATTCCAGTGTCAATTAATCCTTTTCAAGAATATCGTGAAAATGGGTTTGTTTTGTTTCCTCTATTTCATTTTTTTTTAAAAAGAAACCGCAAAAAACATTATTAAATTTGACAAAATTATAAGATTGTTGATGAAACGAATAAAGAAGAATTGAGAGGCTTCATCTTCTTTAATTGATCATTATTTTCTGCAATTTTCCAATTTGTGGGTGGGTTATGAATGACCAATTATTCCCATTTGTGACAAAAGAGGGAGACTTGGAACGACGGCTTTGATTGTGCTGATGAGTATCGTTTACTGCACGGCAAGAGGTCTTTGTGTGTGTTTTACTGCGTGTTGGGAAAAAAATTTTTAATGAAAGACCTTGCCCCGATGGCTTTTAGCTTCATCAATTCAATCATCTCCATCAATTTTTTTTAACAGTACTTGTTATGTAATACATACCCTAACTTTCGTTATTTACGTACCCAAGTCGAGTTCTATTATTAATATTAGCCGTCTTTCTTTCTTTTTAGGAGACTGAGACCGATTGCTTTAATTTTCAAAAAGAAAAATTGATTATGATGTTGTTTAAAGAATTTGATTCTTAGTTGAACCTGAACACGTGTGAGTTTCACTGAAGAGGAATTAAGTTTGTGAAGTTTTTAGACATGTAACAGAATTAAATGTCTAATTGGCCATTGCAAAGGCCACCCAAATATTTCAAATTGCTTCATTCCGAAGAAATCTTTTAAGTTGTGAATCCCTTTTTCTTTTGAAAGATTTTTTAGAACCCCTTTTCTTTGCCTGTAAAAGTCTAGAATTTAGATAAAAGGATGTATGTAAAATGACATTTGGGTCAACCCAAATTATTCTAAATGTTTATGTGCAGCGTATTCATTTGTTGTTATGCTGTTCTCGTACTAATATATTAATTAATCTAATGCTTCCCATAGTCCCATTTACCCGTCATAAACATATTAAAATACCCACCATATGCAGCAGACAAAATCAATTAGGATTCTTTTACACTTATATAAAACAAACCCAAAAGTCTTTTGAATTAGTTCAAAAACATTGCTAATTCAAAGCAATAGGTTCACATGTTGTGGTTATATTGCATTCATTTTCAAATCGGTGGACGTTAAACTTGTTTGTACCCTAAAAGTTGAAAGCACTCATTTCGATTTAAAAACTCAGATTTGGAAACGCAAAACGAAAATATATCAATGAATCATTTCGATGGTCCCATTATATGTCTTGTTACCTTGACCAAAATCACCTCATAATTCATTCTTTAGCCGATTACAAAGCTGGCAAGTTGGAAACTGTCTTTAAACTCTGCTCTCTGTCTCATCTCATCATGTGCGTGATGATTTATGGGCCACTCTTTTCAGTTTAGATATACGAGTTATGACTGTTGCTGTCTTTGATGTTTTCACTCTTTTCAATTTGGTTTAGTCTTGACCCTTTCAAAGATCATACACAATATTATAGTTTTCAGTTTTTCCTTTCAACAATCGTAAAATCTATATCTATATCTATATATTTTTGTCGGTGTTGGGTTCATTACATGTCAATTTCAGATATAGCATTTGTTTAAAGCTTTAGAATGGATTTTTATGAAATCAAATTATTGCATCATTGTGATTATCATTTCTTTGACATTGAAATTATCATAAGGGAATATTGCATCTCAAACATAAATTCCTATTTGAAATTAAATCAAATTGGTAATTAACAGTTTGATTTTCATTCGAACATCATCTTCAATTTCACCCTTTGACACCTTGAAATGATAGCAGGATGAAATGATTGCATCATTATTTATTTCTTTTTTATAGGAAAATGCACAAGACAAAGGAAAGAACATGGACCAACAAATATACCAAAATGATCAGAAATAAATGCAAATTTTAGTTTTTTGAGGCTTGAATCCACTAATTTTAGTTGTAGGGCTTTTTGTTTTGACAATTCTGGGACCATTGGAATTAACCCAACAAAGAGGTCCATTTTCTCTGGTTATTTAGATTATAACTGAACAAAATTGTGGACCAATTTCCTACCTTAGAAGTTATGAAAGAATGGAAAAAGAAGGGGGAGGCAAAGGGTCCCCCTCCCACATTGACTTAATGACGTCATAAGAAACCTGAAAGGGTGAAAATTGAAAACATTTTTGGGCACTAACCCTACAGCTTTCAAGTGTGAGTTGTCCAGGCAAATGCTCCCGTAAATATGTAAAATGTTTCTGAGCGAAGGGAGAAAAGCCATGTGCTCAATTCTTGGTAAAATGAATTGTACAAAGCAGCTGTAATTTTGTCAAATGGACCATGCAAGTATTGGCATATTGAAAATTGAAATGTTTCCATGTGAATTCAAAAGGGGATAAAAGCAAACTTTATAGGAAATGGACATGGAAAATTTTATTTCTATTTGAAACAATGTAATTGTAATTTAGGGCTTTAGGATTAGGAGCCCAATTCTATCAACTAATTATCATGAGCCTAGTCTAATAACGCAAACCCAATTTATCAATTATGAATTATAGAAAATTTTCATATTTTTCTAAGTCAAATAATTTCTCATGAAACTAATGCAAAATTTCATTTTGTGGAAATAAAGTTGATATTTTTCTTTTTGGTTTAAGTTAGATTCACCAATACAGAGTATCAACAAATTTTGTACTTAGAAATTTTCTAATTTATTTTCAATTAAATTTGCTGTGAAACAATGGTATTCGAGTTTGTGTATTTTTTTTAAATATTTTAAATTTTATGTTTTATCTTTATATTTCAAATTTTATATTACAATAAAAAATGAAAATAAATTAGAACAAAAAGTCTAAATAGGCCAAATAAAGGAAGAGGAATTCATCCGCCATCATCCGAGTGTCTTAAAAATTTCATGTAAATCCCCAAGTTCTGTTTACTGCTTCTCCATGAAATTCCTTCTAATTGAGACCAAGACCGATAATTTAATACATAATTAAAAAAAAAAATTATTTATCAATAATATAAAAACAAAACATAAATTATATTATTAAATAATACTTTTTAAGGGAAAAGACTATTAAATGTATAAATTAAATTAAAAAAACAACAACAAGAAGAAGAAAAAGTCATGGTTCATTATTTCATAACCGTAAATTTTATTATTTATTTGAAATTAATTTAAATATTATTTATTTATTTAAAATTAACTTAAAATATTTTTAACTCTTTATATTTTTCTTAATACCTTGCATATATAATTTTATTTTAATAACTTGCTTTTCTTGAATTTGGTTTTCATCTTATGTAAACATTTTCAATCTAACATAAAATAAGATTTCTTCAAACAAAAGGATTGTCTAATTAATAAAATAAATAAGAGAAACCAAATTCTACATAAAAAAAATCATGTAAAATTAGAATTAAAAAATATATAATTAAAAAAAATCATGTAAAATTAGAATTAAAAAATATATAAAGAGAGATTTGCTTTAAATTATATTGTTATTACAATTTTTATTTTTTATTTTTTTAAAACTTACATTGTACCCATAAATATAAATAAAATTTTTCTCAACTTTTTGTGTGGGTGAGATTGAATCCTAAAATGATATACTGGTTATATGCTAAAAGAAATTTTAACATGGAAATTAATTAATTTTTCTCACTACAAAGAATTTCAACTTTTATTTTTTACAATCACCGGAGATGAAAAATGGGTTGTGACTAGTTGGCAGGCTAAAAATACATCTCATATGCCCAAGGCCTAATATGGGCCATATCAAATATAACATTTGGGCTTTATTCATTATGAGGTTGGTCATATTTTTACCTAACTTATTTTGTACCCACACCTTATTTAATTAATTAATAAACCATCATAAAAATTGAAAAATTATCATATTTTACAAATTAATTTACAAAATATGAAAATAATATTGCATAATAGCTTGCAAAATATTTTTCTGCAAGTGAGGATGGCAAACGATTAAATGAATATAGATATTGTTGTAGTTGTATTTATATCTGTATCTACTTTTTTTAATTTGATTTTTAACCGTATTTATTTATTTATTTATTTTGCTCTTATTTGTATTTATATCTATCAAAAAATACAAATAGTCATGTTAGTGGTGGC
This sequence comes from Trichilia minutiflora, assembly GCA_035590515.1. Lineage (NCBI taxonomy): Eukaryota > Viridiplantae > Streptophyta > Magnoliopsida > Sapindales > Meliaceae > Trichilia > Trichilia minutiflora. The sequence goes on along the minus strand of JAVXUL010005398.1, from coordinate 2,281 downwards.
AAAAATTCAAATCCAATCCGTATATTGTGAAAACTATATTCGTATTTGAATAAACAAAACTATAACTATATTTGAAAAAATATTCGATTTTTGTGCAAAACAAATGCGATACACATATTTTAAATTAGGTTATCCGAATTTTTGGATATCTAAATAATACTTATAAAATTTATTTATGAGTTATAGTATGTGTATTTATAATCTTATATATATTTCAGCAATAGTATGAATATACCAAATATTAATATTTTGATAAGTAATTCACTAAATTAAAGTGGTAGAAAATAATAATCATTTTTATTTTTTTTAACATAACAGTACCCAATTGTCTTACTTTTCAAAATTATAAGTTTTAAATTAGTTTATTTGTATAACAAATTTGTTTATTAATTTAATTAATTAAGATGTTTGGTCTTTTACTTACAAACCTAATTTTAATTTCCATTAATACTCATTTATATTGTTATATTTTATTAATTTTTTATAATATAAATTTGGTCTATATTTTTTTTGAATTATTCTTAAACCGAATTCTCTCCGTATTTGCATGTAAATCTTTTTAAGTTTTATCATATTTGTATTTTAATTAAGTGTAGTACGAATATTTTTTAATTCGAATCATATGAATTTTTATCGGTATGGTCAAATTCAGATAATTTTGTCACCTCTAATCCATAGATATTTGCGCATATCTATTTTTAGTTTAATATTTTTAAATTAATAATTGTAAATTTCTCAAATTTTATTTTATAATTAATAATTTTTTAAAGATTGAAATTAGACTTTTACTTTTATTTTTTAATAATATTTTAATAATTAATAATATTCTATTTTTTTAAACTTTTGTAATATTTAAAAGATTGAAATTAAAAAGGTTGATAAAAAGTAAATAAATTAATTAATTAAACAATTAAGATATTTAGAATTTAAATTTATTAAATTTTATAATAATTTTAATAGTACTCAATATAATTTTGTTAAATTTGTAATTATATTCATATTTAATTAATTAAGTGAAGTGTTCTTGATTTTGGAAATGGTTATTTATGAGTTATTTACCATAATTTTCTTTATGAAATTCATTGTTAACTATTTTGTTTAAGACATTTATATTTATTTATCTGTTTATGCATAACACCTTTAATCCATATCTGTATAGGTATTTGCATATATATCTATTTTTAGTTTAATATTTTTAAATTAATAATTGTAAATATTTTAAATTTATTTTATAATTAATAATTTTTACAAGATTGAAATTAGACTTTTACTTTTATTTTCTAATAATATTTTATTTTTTAAACTTTTGTAATATTTAAAAGATTGAAATTAAAAAGGTTGATAAAAAAGTAAATAAATTAATTAATGAAATAATTAAGAAATTTAGAATTTAGACTTATTAATAGTACTCAAAATATAATTTTGTTATATTTTGTAATTATGTTCATATTTAATTAATTAAGTGAAGTATTCTTGATTTTAAAAATGGTTATTTATGAGTTTTTAATCATAACTTTCTTTGCGAAGTTCATTGTTAACCATTTCATTTAAGAAGTTTATATTTATTTACTTGTTTACTCGTAACACCCCTTCTAATGTGTAATCCTACCATAGAAAGATCAACAATAGATAATAATTGAAGGCTTCAAAATCAAATTTTAAAAATGGGGATGAATACATGTGGGTAGTTCTTACCTCAAAATAATCTCATATAGTAATTTGCATTCAAAATAAAAAAAAAATAATCCTTTTATACTCTAATTATGATCGAATGAGACACCCAAAAATCAACAATGAATGATAAAGTAAACGATGAATACAAAAAATAGATATACGAAATAATATTAAATATGATTCAATAAAAATAATCAAATTATATATAAAAAATGGAGATGACATTAAACGAGAGTTAAAACGATATTATTTTAATGTGAATCAAAATGAGGTTATTTTAAAAAATAAATAAAATGAATATCGATTTATTTATTTATAATATACATGAACATCTTCTTATATTTTTATTTGATTCGATATTAAAATAGATATTCATTTTATCCATTTTGATTATTTGTGTTCATATTCTCACTATCCATATCCGTAAAAGAAAACGAATAGATATCCGCGGATCAAATTATCATTCTTAATGGCAAATTATTCTTTTGCATGATTATAAATATAATACTCATTAAGGGTCTAAAAAATATAAATTTTAAAATATTCTTTTAATCGCATCATTTCAATATTAAAAGTAAAAATTTAAAGAAAAAAATATTAAAGAGTT
>JAVXUL010005366.1:0-12684 GCA_035590515.1 Trichilia minutiflora | reverse complement strand
ATCATCATAACATATACAAGAGAATGCAAACAGGCCAACATGGCCATCAAATCAAAATATAAAATAGGGCTCAAAGGTCGTAGCACTATTCTCATGTAAAGCAAGCATATATATACCGATTCATTCGTAAATGAACATAAAATCTTGTAATAGCATTTTAATAACCAAAAACATTAGTATCGCATTTTATCATAAGTTTATAAAACTGGGTTTGAAATAGAAAAGTAAAACCAAAAGTAAATTCACTCACAACTTAGGGAGGGTATACACTCCCTAATTTCCCTCGTTCCTCGGCAAGCTACGCGAGTACCTCGACCTCGAACCGTCGCCTATTCACACGCATATACATTATTAATACATATTCTAAAATGCGAAAGGAAATCTAAATACGTGCAATGCATGCTAAATGTCCGAGTTTTCGATATTAAACCATTTTCTGGATTCGACTAAAACCCCCGTTAAACCTCGAATTGCCAAGTCATTATCATCACGGACCCACATTACCTTTAAACCGATGCATATTGATTTATTCTCGCGATTCTAATCAGTGGGCCCCACTCCTTTGTGTGAATAGTAATCAGAGTTACTGTTCATATTTTCCCAAATTCTCTGAAATCATAAATCTAACTTTCTACGACTCCTATGATTCCTCTACAATTTATTTTATGCCTTAAAACTAAAATATGGGGTCTAGATCTATAAAAATTTATACAAAAACCCGTGCGAATAAAAACGCTTAAAACCACAAAATGAATATATAGACAAGTTAGAAATAAAGCTACGAACCTCGTGGTGTGGTCGATTTACTCCGATTTCACCTCTAACACGAAAAGCCCCAAATTCTCCTCGAAACCCTAGCTTTTCCTTTCGTGATTCCACGCTCCTACCACCAAATTAGCACTCTTGGTATGCTGGCCACGTCGAATGCAACACGTGGGTGAAGAGAAATCGAAGTTTGGGTCAAATGTAGGTGGATCTAGTAAGAGAAGTGGAGAGAATGGGAAAGGAGAGGAGAAAGAGAGAAAATAGAGAGAAAGCTCTGAAATTTCGGCCCCCAAGCCCCTTTTTATAGAAAAGGGTGAAATTATCATTTTGCTCTTAAGTTTTCTTAAGGAGGAAGCTTCTAGAAATGGGCATTTTCTTCATTTCGCACTGATTCGATCGAACGAATCTTCGATTCATTCGACCGAACCACCTCTTCGGTCGAACGAATAATGCTTCGGTCGAACAAATCCTTCTGGGCTACAGAAGTCAGAGAGCTCGTAAATTGCCGGTCGAACGAACCCTTATTCGTTTGAATGAATCCATGTTTCGGTCGAATGAAAGACTCCTTCGTTTGAACGAATCTGGAGCCAAAGTTTTCCCGAGAGTTCTCAATGGTTCGATCGAACGAATCACCCATTCGGTCGACCAAACCCGCTAAAATCTGAATTCTCACTTAAATATCACCAACACGAGCCTAGAACCACACCGAAAACCATATGAACATGAAATATATGCAGATGTACGAACGAAAGATATAGGAAATGATAATTATACCCTCGGGGTGAAACACGGGGTGTTACAGTTATGGCCATAAAAGATTAGTGTTGAAAATGTTTTTCAAGTTGGGTACATTAGTGTTAAAATAGTTAATATATGTGTGTGTCAATGGTTAACCCATTTGATATGTATATGCCAAGTTGTTAGTGTAATATATATATTACAAAAAGTTGGTTTGTAAAACAAAAAGGATTTGCAAAATGGTTTTGTGCTTCTTTTAAAATGGTTTTAAACTTTTAAAATGTCACAATAGTTGATACATGAATATATATGTGTAATGTGTTATACATATATATAAGTATATTGGTTTATGGTTATAAAATACTTTTAAAATAAAAGGTTTTATTTGGTTATTTAATATTTTTTTTTAAATTTATGTATCAATTGTTGATACATTTGGATTTATTATATATATATATATATATATATATAATATTCATTTGTTTTATTTATTTGATGAATAAATTAAATGTTGATTAAATTATTTATATGATAAATAAATATTGAAGTTTTGCTTATTTTGACAATATTGAGTGCATATAAGAAATAAATATGTGTTTAAAATATTTAAATATATATTAATTAGCTTAAATATTTTATTAATGTATTTAATTTTGATTAAATACATGAAATGTATATATTAGATATATATTTATTTTTTATACATTTGACTTAGTATATACATATATGTTTGTTGTGTGTGTATATGCTAGTTACATATTTTCATATAATCTGTGTAACACCTGGTCTAAATTTGTCAACAACATTGTCCGCTTTGACCCAACCCTTAGGACCTCACGGTTTTGTTCTTGGAATGGGTATCCGAGGACTTCCCAAGAGGTCACCTATCTTGGTACTGCTCTCCAACAAGCACGCTTAATTGCTTAGTTTTTGGAGTTAAACCACCACTCATACCAAAAGACCTTATTGATAATTTGGTTTCAACTCTACATATATAGTCCAGTAACTTTCTCTCCCATTCCGATATGGGATTCGGTTCATCCCTGCCGTCCTAGAAGTCTGTCAGAAGCCGCTCCTTGCTTAGGCTCCCTCGTCCCGACATCACTTTCTGCCCTCATCGGATCGGGATGTTACAGGCCCACCCGCTTCTACTTGGTTCATCTCTAAACCATCGCCATCGTACTGGAGGAGAGTTGGCTCTGATACCAATTGTAACACCTGGTCCAAGTTATCAATAATATTGTCCGCTTTGGCCCAACCCTTGGGGCCTCACGATTTTGTTCTTGGAATGGATATCCGAGGAATTCCCAAGAGGTCACCCATCTTGGTACTGCTCTCCTCCAAGCACGCTTAACTGCGTAGTTCTTGGAGTTAAATTACCACCCATCCCAAAAGGCCTTGTTGATAATTTGGTTCCAACTCTACATATATAGCCCAGTAACTTTCTCTCCCATTTTGATGTGAGATTCGGTTCATTCATACCGTCCTAGAAGCCTACCAGAAGCCGCTCCTTGCTCAGGCTTCCTCGTCCCGATGCCACTTCCTGCCCTCATCGAACTGGGAGGTTACAGGCCCACCCCCTTTCGCCTGGTTCATCCCCGAACCACCACCATCGTACTGGAGGAGAGTTAGCTTTGATACTAATTGTAATGCCTGGTCTAAGTCTGTCAACAATATTGTCCACTTTGGCCCAACCATTGAGGCCTCACGGTTTTGTTTTTGGAATGGGTATCCGAGGACTTTCCAAGAGGTCACCCATCTTGGTACTGCTCTCCTCCAAGTATACTTAACTGCATAGTTCTTGGAGTTAAACCACCACCCATACCAAAAGGCCTTGTTGACAATTTGGTTCCAACTCTACATATATAGCCCAGTAACTTTCTCTCTCATTTCATCCCTGCCGTCCTAGAAGCCTGCCAGAAGCCGCTCCTTGCTCAGGCTTCCTCGCCCCGACGCCACTTCCCGCCCTCATCGTACCAGGATGTTACACTAACCCATTCTACCATACAACGTAGGCTATGTGGTACTACTGATCTTTGGGTCAAGTGAATCTTTGACTAGTATCTCAATAACTCCACGCCTCAGAGAACTTCACTTATGAAGCTCAATTCACGTCAGGCCCTGAGCCACCTTTACAATTTATAATCAATATTCATATCGCGTCGAAGAGATAGTAAATCGTTGGCTCCAACTGCATGCAACCCCTGATTCTACCCCATCAAATGGGTTAATCAATAATGGGGATGATGCAAAAAGGAAATATACAATAAAAATGAGGCAGATCTTCTAGCCACCCCAAAATTCGTTACTCCTATCATTTGTTAAGACCTAGACAACTTAATAAAGGAGAGGACATTTATAATCCTACTAGCTGACGTGACATCACTATCAATTGAGAAGTGACCTACACACGACTCTATGACAAGCCATCACATCACATCATATCATTTTGACTCTCCAATGTCCAGTCACTTCAAAAAGAAAAGAGAAGATAAGAGAAGTATAAAAAGCAGCTTATTTTCTATAGGAAAGAATTAAGTTTAACTAGATCCTCCAAAAAGAAAAAGAGAAGAAGAAAAGGAAGGAGAAAAAGAGGGTATGTAAATAACTTCAAAAAGACTCAAGTTTAGTATCACAAGCAAAGCCCTTAACTATCAACCACTTTCGACTACTGTACCATTATTATAGGAAGACTCGTTGTTCAGTATACCTAAGATCACTTAAGATTTTGTGCATTAACAAATACAAAAGGTTTATATGTCCTTGAATTAAATAATAGTTATTCAGTTTCTTTCATTACTAATAAAATAATACGTATTAAAATAAATTATAAATATCACAGATTATGCCTTATCAATGACACATGGCTTACTTAGCTAAAAATTATTGGGATATTAATCTCATTGGATTTTAAACCCATTCTAACTTGTGAGTTATGTCTTCGAGAAAAAATAATCAAATCGCCCTTTAAGAGTAAGGTTGAGAGGTCGAAAGAACTATTGGATCTCGTATATATAGTTATATGTGAACCTTTTAGTGTAGTGAGCAGAGGAGGCTACTGGTACTTCATTCCGTTTATCGATGATATGTCTTAGTATGGGTATATATATTTAATAAAATATAAATCTAAATATTTAAGAAGTTTAAAAAATTCAAGAATGAAGTCGAAAACTAAACAAAAAAAGTATTAAAATTCTACGATCAGATCGTGAAGGTGAATACTTAAGTACTGAGTTTAAAAATTCTTAAAAGAGAATGGAATTATCTTATGGTTGACTTCTCTGTACACACCTCAACTTAACGATATATCAGATAGAGGAAATCGTATCTTATTAGATATAGTGTAATTAATGGTTAATTTTATAGACTTGCCATTGTACTTATGGGATATGCTTTACAGACTGCTACGTATATCCTCAATAAAGTTTTAGCAAATTAGTTTAAAATACCCTATATAAGATGTGATATAATAAAAGATCTAACCTCAATTATATGAAAGTTTAGGGTTGTTTGGCATATATCAAGTTAGTAAGGTCTGACAAACTTGATTCCAAATAAAAAATTGGTCGGTTCATAGTATGTCTTAAAGATAATTTAGGATATTACTTTTACTTTCTTTGTGATCAGAGGATTTCAATTAGTAGAAATGCACATTTCTTAAAAGTTTCTTGAAAATGATAGTATAGGTAGAAAAATCAAGTTGAAGGAAGAGTCCTCTCAAGCGCAAGTCAACGATACTAATGTTAAAGAGTCCAGTCAGGATCCCTCTGTACCTATTAATTCAATTCCAACTAGAAAATTAACTAGAGTTTCCAAACTTTTTGAGAAATATAGTTTTCTCAATTACTAAGATTTTGAATCTTACTTAGTGGGAGAAATGGATCATGGTAATGATCCAAGAACTTATAAAGTGCCTATCCTGAACAAAGATTCAAGAAAGTGACTAGAAGCAATGAATTCTAAAATAAAATCTATGCACATAAATCAAATCTGAACACTTATTAATCCTCTAAAGGGAATAGTTTCCATTTACTGTAAGTGGGTCTTTAAGAGAAAGATTGATAAGGATAGATAGGTAGAGACCTACAAAGCATGGATCGTTACAAAAGATTATGCTTAAAAACTAGGGTTAGACGGTGAGAAAACCTTCTCGCCTATTGTTATGATAAAAAATCCATCCGAATTATACTAGCCATAACCGCAAACCACGGTTATGAGATTTAGTAGATGGATGTAAAAACATTATTTCTCAATGGTTATATTGAGAAAAATCTGTTTATAAAACAGTCTGTTGATTTTGTGTCCTCTACTGAATCGAATAAAGTAAACAAGTTGTATTAGTCTATTTATAGATTGAAGTAAACCTCTAGAAGTTAGAACATCTGATTTGATGAGACAGTAAAAACATTTAACTTTATGAAAAATTCAGATGAATCTTATGTATACAAATGGGTTAAGGATTATGCAATTACGTTCTTGATATTATATGTGGATGACATATTATTGATAAGTAATAATGTATGCATGATGATAAAGGTTATAATATGTCTATCTAGAATATTCTTAATGAAAGATTTAGGAGAAGCAACCTATATTCTCAAGATTTAGATCTATTGAAATAAATCAAAAGGATAATTAGATTATCCCAGAAATTGTACATTAAAAAGATGTAGAAAAGGTCCAACATGAAAAACTCAAAGAAAGGTCAACTGCACTTCAATCAAAGTTTTCATCTTTCCAAAGATATAGGTCCAAAGACTAATAAAGAGCAGCAAAAGATGCGTGGTATCCTATATGCATAAGTTATTGGTAACTTGATATATGCCATACTATATACAAGACCTGATATAACTTATATTGTAAGTGTTACTAGCAGATATCAACTGGTCTTGGGGAGAAGTACTGAATGACAGTAAAAATAATTTTTAAGTACTTAAAAAGAACTAATGATTTAATTTTATGTTATGGATCTCAAGAGTTGAATATTCATGGATTCACAGATTCAGATTTCTAATCAAATATAAATGATTGAAAATCTATATTTAGTTTTATTTTTTTGTGTAATAAAGGGGTTATAAGTGGAGAAGTTCCAAATAGACGATAACAGTTGACTTTACTTTAGAAGTTGAATATATTACTGCTTCAGAAATAGCTAAGAAAGCTATTTAGATTAGAAAGTTCGTGTCTGAACTAGGTGCAGTTCCTAGCATGGCCTATCCAATAAGTGTATTATATGAAATACAGGTGTTATAATACAGGTAAAGGAACTGAGAGCTCACCAAAAATTCATACATATTTAACAATCATATTTTGAAAAAGTTTGTTAGTACTGGAGAAATTATTATTTAGAAGATATCTTTAATCGAAAATATCCCTGACCCTCTTACTAAGACGATGACACTAAAGCAACTAGACTAATATATTGAAAAAATGGATATAAGATATAACAGCTAATAGTTTTAGTATAAGTGAGAGTTTGTTGGTATTGTATGCCTAAAAATCATTCGTGTTTTCGATTTTGGGTATTTTGTATTGAATTACTATTTGTATTATTACTGTTTAATTTATTAATGAATAAAATTATTTATTATTCATATATATATGCTGCTTGTTTTATTAATCATACTATCGATAGAATATACATATGAATTTCTTAGATAATTTAGTTATCTAAATTGTTCCTTACCAAAATTATATTAACTAGGTATTGATATAGCATAGTAGGCATACTGAATAGTTCTAGTGAATATCATGAGAATGATATTAATGTAAGTAACATGATAGTAATGTTATTATAACATTAGTATGGATTAACAGTTAGAGAACTGTTTTTTAAACATAACTAAAGTTATAATGAATTACACGGAAGTATGATGTCAATGATTTGTCATATGATTATACTAATATGTTAATTATTCCTTAGACATGAGATGCTATTATTATTATTCAATATAAATACACATGATTTATATGATATATAAATGTGGGGATTAGTCACATCTCATATATAGAAACTGGTTTAATCATGCGTTATTTATATTAAAATACGAATGACTGTTATTATGAAATTCGTTGACTTGATTTAAAGGATTCTAGTTTTAAGTTCATATTCAAAAATTATAAATGTTTAAAATCAAAGTCTTTGGTCAAAACACTTAAAAAATTACACGAAATAGTTCGTGATAACGAGTTTAAAGCATATTGACCATTAGTCTAAGCATTGATCGAGTTTTGATATCAGTAAACCCTAATTTAGTTGGGATGAGATGACCAAAAGGAATATATTCATATAAAACGTATAATCAGGTGTAAAAGGTTTGTTGAATGTTTTCTTCATTGTTGTTTAAGGACTATAACATATTACTAAATATCAACAATAGTTGTTGAGTATTGAATAGTTCAAAACGGGTTCGATTTAGTTGATTTTGACTCACGGTTAATATTATAGTAAATCCAAGAGGTTACAACTAATAATTAATGCTCGTTCTTACTTTAAAAGAGAATAAATATTATTCGTAATAACATTAGCATGCTCGAAGATATATTAGATCGAAACGTATAAATCTTTTATACGCTAAACGATGTTATTAACCTAAGAGTTTTATACTTAACCCTATTATAATTTATAGTAAATTACAACATTCCATTTATATTTAGATATAAAAATAAAATTAAAAGAAGCTTGGTCAAACTTGGTTTAACTTGGCTAGGGATGATTTTAGAATCAATGTAATTGTCAAAGGTAAAATTGTCATTTGGTATTTTACTATTCTAAAACTTGTTTGAAAAGGTTTTTGTCTTATTTGTCTTTGATATTGTTGTCTTAGACATTTAAGTAATTAATGTAAATGTTATAAATAAAGGTCAAGTTGTCAATTTTATGGCATTATTTTATGTTTTAATGCCATAATTTTTCAAGAATTAGAAAATTTTCATCAAAGCTCTCGTTCTCTCTATATTTAACCAAGGAAAGAAAGGTATCTAGGGTTTGATTCTTGAAGATCTCATAGTTTTGAGATTAAATCTCCACCAATCCTTGCATAAGGTCCATTTTTATGCCTTTGAATTCATGTGTTTTTTCTTATTTTTGAATATTTTGTGTTTTAAGCATATTTAATGTCACGCCCCGACCCTAGTTGGCCATGTGGTAATCATCGCGAATCTCAGAAATACATCCTATCACTTAGAATGTATCCCTAGGACCCGCAAGGCATTAGTACCTATTTTCAAACTCATTTAAGAAATAACACAATATAGAAGATTTTCATAAAATACACAATAACATTTGTATTCTTCATAAAATACACAATATTACAAATATTTTTCAAAATATCCTTTTTAATGAGTTCTTGGCCAAGCCAAATACTCAAAATCATAAACATATTTTTATTTCTGTTTAGTAGACCATAATGCACACATTTGAGTCGAGTACCTGAGAATCTGCTAAAACTCGCTTCAGCTATGCTATGTTGTGTCCAACTACACTAACCTGAAATGGGGAGTGAGGCTTGAATATTTGGGAAAATACTTAGTGAGTAGACAACATAATGAAATAGCAAATGAAACCACACACTGATTATGGAATTACCTCGTAATCATCAAAATTAAAGTATGTTCGATGTGACATATTAAACATGACTCAGATAGTCAATATAAATCAAATATATATGCAATCCCTCAGTTTATAGGATCCCATCCACTCTCCTTAAGTTGTATAGCTGACCCGCAACCCTGGTTAAGAAATGTGTGCCTATGTAAGCGTATATGGCTAGCATACTATAGCTTGAATATGCTGGATTCTACCCATCCACTCTTGGATTGCATAGACGATCAACATTCCTAGGTCTATTGGATTCTACCCACTCCACTCTGAGTTGTATGGCCAATCCTCACCCTGGGATTATTGGATTCCACTCGCTCCACTCTGAACTATATGGCCAATCCTCCCCCATATAATATCACTAACATGGCACACAACTCACAAAGACAATACTGGTGGCTCCCAAGGCCAAAACTATATCTATGGCTCATAAGGCCAAAATATAACAAATGGCACCCCGACCAATATTCATATATATATATATATATATATATATATACATATTTGACTATGCCACATCCACAACAATCATTTTATAAAATGTCATTTGCTATAGGCCTTCGGCCTCAATCTCATATCATAATAACAAATATACACATCAGGTCTTTAGCCTCACATTCATGGCAATCAAGGTTTACAACAACCTATCTCTATCACAAACAAGGGGCCAACCGGCTACCACACAATATACATCCAACGCCCCCTCATTTTAGTTAGTATCTATATACACATATCGACATTCTATACTATACCAAACATAATAATCATTTAAAAGCATATAACGAGGCAAAATAAACAAAGTGTATCCACTCACCGTTCTAGAGTGGGAAACCACCTTCGGGATATCCTCCTTGCAACGGAGATCCTCTAGTCTCAGTTGTCACGCTTGGATACACATACAAACACAGGTTCACTATCTACAATAATGCGAGTGCATGATACAATGCATGATCATGCTACTAATGCTCTCTTTCTCTCTCTCTCTACCCTTTCTCTATCTAATATACTGTCATACACTGTCCACACACGTCCTCACTTCTCTTTCACGCCATTCTTAGTTATTTTAATACCAATAGAAGCCAAAGTCCTATAATTTATCGATACAAACGATAAACTAAAAAACTCTCAATTTTAAGGTTTTGTGAATAGTAACCACGCTATCTATTCTTAAATTTACGTGAAGTGACAGTTCAAAATAGAGAGATGAGGTGAGGGATAGGCTTACTCGAACTAGAAGGTGAGCTTGGAGCCCGCTTTTAGCTTGAATCTCTCTTTTTGATTACTGTTTATCGCAACCCTTTTTTCGTGATTCCACTCGAACCGATGGTTAGAACTTTGATCAAAGAAGGTTTCTGAGTTCTGGTATTAATTATCAGTTCATAGGAACTGAAATGACAGAATTTGGTGGAGAAATGGCTGAGTTCTGTTCTTGACAGAGGGAGAAGTGTTTCAGATGAGAGAGAAAGAAGAAAACGAAAATGGAGAAGATGATCCCTTTATCTACATATATAGGGGTTGTGAAAAGACAAAAATATCCCTTCAAAAACACCGTGTAATCTTCCCAAAGGTATCGATACCTTCTCAAAATATATTAAAACCTTTGGCTATCACCGTTCACTATACCTGCAACGTATCGATACCTTTTTCAACGTATCGATACGTTTTATCGCAAACAAACTTTATCTCCATTACAAACGTGTCAATACCTTTGTCAAGGTATTGATACGTTTGGCAATGTTACTAATCATAATACTTGCAAGGTATCGATATATTTGGTCCGTTATGTTCATCATGCTTTCAAGGTATCGATACGTTTGGCCCTCAACTCTGAAAAGTGTCAATACCCTTATCCAAAGGTATCGATACTTTTAGCCTTACCCACAATGTATCGATACCTTTCTACAAAGGTATCGATACCTTTGCCTCTTTTCCTTCTTTTGAGAACTGTTACTTCAAATAACCATAATTTTGGATCCTGATATCCGCTTAAAACCCATAATATATCATCGAAAAGCTTTCTCCGAACTCTACAAAAATGACATGAAAATTTTTGCTAATTGGAGATGATTTTAGGGTCAAAATTTCAGTTATTTCTCATAAACTCATATTATATACCACACACCTTCTAACTTCAAGTTATTATACCTTCTAACACGTGATCTACACGAACTATCAAGTATAGAATCTTATGAGGGTTTCACAATAATGCCCATAACCCTAAGGGATGTGTTTCACATTTAACCTTAATAATGGTTTAATTACTTACCAACTCTTTTAAGGGGTCTATGCCCTAATTTTCTTTATTCCAATTCTCGTCCCCTTATGTTTTTAGCAATGTTTTTACCCTGATCCGATGTTTGTTTTCATCCCGATTTCTTCTTATTCGACCGTCTCTTTATCTTCTTTAAGTATCCAAAATCTTTTGTCATTTATTGATCTCAATTTTAGCAAAATCCGTTTAAAACTCAAATATTCGATGAAGTCCACAAGAGAACTATTTCCCTACTTAACTATTTATCAATCAAATTTTCTTTAATTTCATATTAAGTCTTAAGGTCGTGCCAACAAATTATTAATCATATTCGTACGAGTATATGATAAAAATAATAAAAATATTTTTAAATCATAAAATGACCAAATTAACCATAAACTCACGAAGCAGTGTTACAATTTGCATGATTAAAATAGTCATTAATAATTTTTTGCAATTATATATACCTTTTTTATACACCCATAAAAAAAATATTCATCTCGTCTATATTTTAGACTATTAAATTAATATATATTATAAAAATATTATAAAAATAATCCATCTAAGTGGATGACAGTGTTTTAATTTATATGTGAAACTATGAACCATTTTGTATTCTTTCATATAAATTTAGAATATTTTAAAATATATATATAATTTTGTAAGTGAATACAAAAATGAAAGACTTCGTATTATTGTCCTTTTTTCAATTGGTTGAAAGCTTTCGTGAATAAAGAGAAAATTTTAGGTGAAAAATTATATAATAAAGGTAATATTATTTTATATATTTAAATTAAATTATTTTTAATAATAAATTATATAATAAATTCTTTTGTACTAAAATAGATTTAAAATAGAAATAGATTTACTCTAAATTTGGTTGCATATTTTTACTCTGAAATAAAAATATTTTTATTTTAAAATTTTAAATAAAAATTAGAAAATAGTCTTTCGTTGTTTTTTATTATTTTTAAAAATAAAAATTTTAAATTAATTATAATTTTCTCCTCAAAGAGACCACTTTATAGGGCGAAAACCGGATCGGGTATCGATTTTTTGACTAAACCGGTACCCGATCCGATTTAATCCGGATCTGAAAATTTTAGTTCAGATCCAGTCCGGTTTAAACAGGGGACCGAAAAATCGATCCCCTGTTTAAATCAAACCGATACCCGATTTAAATCGGGTACCGATTTTATTTTTTTAAAAATTAAAAATAAAATTAAAAACTTTATAATTCTTATAATTTGGTCCCTTTTTTTAAAAAAAAATTTAAAAATCTTACATTTTGATCCAAAAAATTTTAAAAACTACCAAATTAACTTTGAAA
>JAVXUL010005355.1:0-12684 GCA_035590515.1 Trichilia minutiflora | reverse complement strand
ATTTGATTTTTCTCATTTACATTATTTTTAGTTTTGTTGATTTAATTAATTTTGTTAGTTTTAATTTTATTTTAATTATCGCAATTTTATTTATTCGTTTGGTTGATTTATTTTCTGGTTTGAAAAGATTTGAAATTCATCCGTTCCCTGTGGAGACGATCCCACTCATCACTATCTATAAATTTATTTTTAGACTGAGTTGGTATTTTATTTTTAACGGATTCGACAACCGATCACTTCCCTTATTATCTTTGGTATTGGTCACATTCTAATAGCCTTTACTTTACTATCATTTATATGTATTCCATAAGCACAAACCATAAAACCCTAAAATAATAACTTATAAGTCAAAAGCACACACTTCTTAAGATTAATATATAGCTTATTATCTCATAATACAGTTGAACGACTTCTTAAATAATCTAGATGTAAACCATAAGACCTATTATATATTAAAATATTATCGAAGTACACAATTATAAAGTCACCGATAAATGATTTGAGTACCTAGATCATTATATACTTTTTTTTTTGGAAAAATTAATAATATATAAAAAATGAGGAAATTAATACATGATTTGAGTACCTAGTTCATTATATACATAAAAGTGTTCGAGGTATTGGATAACCCAAATGGCATACTAACCATTAAAATAGTCTATCATAGGTTTAAATGCTGCCTTCTATTCATCACCTAATCTGATTTGAATTTGGTGGTCGCTATTGCGCAAATCAATCTTCAAGAATACCATCAACTCACTTAATTGGTTTAACAAGTCATCAATTATCTATACATATCCTTTAACTACCATCTTTTTTTAGTGTCAATAAAACTAAGATTGTACACAGGTTTATGTTCTCTCTAAATGTTTTATGACCTATTTCATGCTTAAAATATAAATTTTTCATGCCAAAACCCTAGGGTAATTAATTGAAAAACAAAGGTTTTCAAGAAGACTAACCTTAAGGCTTTTGTTGCTCTTGTTGCAATAATGATTATTTGACGAAGATTAAGCTTAAAACCATAAGCTCTCTCCACTTTACACCATCCTTTTCCTCCTCTTCCTCTTGAACGAAATTATGATGAGAGAAAAATGAAAAATCTTATTTTTCTTGTCAAAATAATTCAAAAATGAAAATATTTATAATTTTTATTTTATTTTCTATTTATTTTATTCCATATTTATATAATAAATATAATAAACAAATGAAAATAATGTGATACATCGAACTCATCATATGTGTGTGCAATCATGCAAAGTGGACCAATTGAATTAAAACACAAAATTAAAATATTATTAAATAATATAATGACATGTGTTTTAATTGTGATCATAAATAAAAATTAATTTTTTATTCACTTATTTAACACTTAAATAAATGATATAATGGCCAAATTAATTAAAAAATTAATTAACATAATAGATTAAATAAAATTCATAATTTTTTAATAATTATCATAATGCCCTTGGTCACTTTTACACGGAAGGGTAAAATAATCTTTTCTATCTAAATTAAACACTTTAATTTAGATTTTATCATTTTATATTAAAATCATATTTTAATATGTTTGGTAATCAAAATTATCAAATTTAAATATGTAATTTATAATAAATTAAATACATGTATCACATTAGGGGAAAATGGTTATTTTGTACTAAATAAAAATATTTTATTTAATTTTTATTATTTTATCTTAAAATCATATTTTAATATATTTGATAATCATTATTGTCAAATTTGACAAGTTATTTACATTAAATAATCTTATGATATCAATATATCATTTTTTGACACATTAAAGAGTATTTAATACGTATAACTGTTATACGTATCGGTTTCGACCTTTTCAATATTATCATGAGGATGCTAGCTCTTTCTCAATAATATTTTATCTCTCTTTTAAATGAAAAAGTATTAGAGGATCTTGGTGGACCATGAAGGTTCACCGTGACTTAGCCGTGACCATGTGTCAAATATTTCGACTCCAAATATTTCGATTGTTCATTGACTATAGTTAGTATCTAGTAATGCGTCATAGTTCTTAAGTCACGATGAAGAAGTACCTTCATCAAACCTTTCCTCGATTGCAAGTAACGTGTAAGTAATATCTTTCTATCGTCGTATCCTGGTCGAGATAGGGGTTCGTGGACTGTCAAAACCCTAATCTCAATTCTCATTCGAATCTTTGATCATATGTCAATATTATGCAATGGCCATTGACTTATAATTATGACATCCTATCGACATTCAATTAGGAACTCAACTTGGACTAAGACAATGGTAATTCTCAGTCCAATGTGTCGAGCCAACGAATTTTCTCTTAACTGTCAACCGAACACCTATATAAACAAAGTATACCCAAACCGACTTCTTGTACAAGGCATGATTAGCCCTGCACATATACACCATATAAAATACACTCATTTATACAGAGTCCAATTCTAGACGTCTCAAGTCAAAAGATTACGTCACACACTATTATAATCTATTGATAAATCATTCACTACATGCATATCATGTGATTCATCTATATTCGATCTTATTTGATAAATAGTTTATCAACTATAAATCCACACTAATGCCCTTATGACAATACTCATATTATCAATCTATATATATTATCATATAATATCATTAGGCGGCATCTAGTATGCCTACTATGTGATATAGTACCTAATTTATATCACGTACGTAAGGAACGATTTGATAAATTTATTTAACAATTAAATAAAATTATCTAGATGATTTACATACATTCTTTATCCATTGCATGAAAAATAAAAGAAGCAATTAATGTATGTAAATAAAGAATAATTTTTTTTAAAAATAATAAGTTTATACAATATCATTAGCCCTGAAACTGACAACACGAATGGTTTCTAGGACATAAACTAACACTCTTGAATATATCCCTTTTGCATTAATTATTCTACCTTTTTTCTTGACATATATTGGTTATGTTAAGACTTCAGTGATAATATATTGTTAGTGAAAACAATTGTGATATTGATGAGACTGCAACTAACATAGTGTTGAGTAAGCAATTTATACACTAAGTTGACTTACGGAGTAAGAATCGCTATTAAGCAATAAAAGTTATAAAAGTAAGTCAAACAAAACAAGAATGAGTAATAAAGAGTAAGACTACTAGTTCCACATCCTAGTGTACAATGTAATTATAGAGGTCAAAGAATCAATAAGTTAAGGGTCACAAAATGGGGAGTAAAATCAACAAGGGTGATGTATATATGAAAGCGAGAAGGAGTAAGAATTATATAAATCAGTTGGTAACCCAAGGAGTTAACTTGAGAGAAAAAATTCCAAGCGATTATGATGTAAAGGTAAAAATATACATAGATTATGAAATAAACTCATAAGGGATCTTAGAAAAGTACTAAGAATAGGTTATGCTAATTATATTAGTTATGACATGGAGGTAAAATATAAATAGTTAAGTTTGAAACTTTATTTGAAGTTAATATAGAGGCTATTTGGTGAGAAATCAAGAATATAATGAAGGACAAAAAATATTGCAAAAATTGGTTAAAAAATGAAAGAAAATCTATCGACAATTACTTTAAAGTGTTAAATTTTGATCCAGAATAACTAACAAGGTTAAAAGTAATCAAGTTAGCAAAGAAAAATAAATGATGAAAAATGATTAACAATTATGAGTGGTGTTGATGTCATGTGAAAAATAGCATTATTATATGTTTCAGTTTAATTAAGTATGGAAAGGATTACAAGAAGGGTAGTATACATAATGATTAGATGAGCATGGTTGCTAAAAACGAGTATATAAAGTAGGGTAGAAGCATAAAAGAGAAATATTAAGATAATAAGCTAGGAAAGTTTGGTAAAATAGAAGATCAAAGAAAGCATGTATGTTAGGTAAGCCTAATAAACCTAGGAAAAAAAATTAAGAATAGGAAAAAAAATAGGAAAAAAAGTGAGTAAAAGAGAGAACGGTACTCAAGCTAGATTCAAGAAAGAAAAACGGAGCTAGTTAGTTTTATAAACCTTTTATATACGTTGGTGTAAAATATATGCTTACGACTTTGTATGCTTGTACAAGGATGAATACCTGTACAAGATAAGTCTATTACTAACAAATTCATAGAAAAATAGATTGGACTTACACTAATAAGAAGTAAAAATTTTAAGGAATTACGACTCATAAAATATTACGGTAATTTGAGATTTAAGCAATAACTTATGTAAGGTTTATAGTAGATTGGGGAATTAAAGGACTAAGTATATGGAAGTATTCTATGTAAATATGTTGTATCCAATAGTTTTATGACTTTATATTTTTAAAGGACTCTTTTGTATAAATTATTTTATTATGGTATATGATTGTGTTAAAGAATATGTCGTTACAATCTTCTAATGGCTTCTTTCTATTTCATACTAGGAATTAGCATTATTATATATGTATTTTATTGAATTTTGGTTTATGAATTGAGAATGTACAATAAGCAAAAGAATGGACTTTATCATATAACTTATGAATGACTGTATAGGACATGTAAGCTAAGTGACTTTGTATTATGACTTCGTATAAGTATGATTGTATACGCATGGTTATATTTGCTATGGAATTTCAGGACACTAGTGATAAAAGAGAGAGAATTATCCCTCAACCCAGGATATACGATAATAGTATTCAAAGTTATGATAAATATATTTAATATAATGTATAAGTTCTAATAGAAGACTTACTGTGTGACATACTATAAGACATAATTTTAAGAAACCATTGAGATTCAAGTGTTGATGATATATGTGTGTGTGTGTGTGTGTGTGTGTATAGCAGAAAGTTGAGTATAAGTTTATTGTGATGAATGTAACATATGGATGAAATAATATGTAATGTGCTTACGTGTAAATGATGGAGATTTTGAGATGATGATGAGATGTTTTATGTTGATGTAACTGGAAAGTCAATGTTTTTTATCTGATGATAAGTTGGTCGAAGACCCAATGTTATGGAATTCAGTGCAAATATGTCCAATGAGCTAAAATTTTATAAATATTTATAACTTTAACCTTATGATCCACTATAGCTGCTTTTAGTCTTGTGCATGCCGATTTCAATAAACTCTAATATATTCGATTTTTTAAGTTAACTTCTGATTTTCAATACTTGATACCTGATATCTATTACAATATATTTTTGAGATAGTGTAAAGGTTGAGTGGAGTGTAAGCTAGAATAATTCAAGTTATGTCTATTTGATTAGAGCGACAATATCTTCTCCTAATTAAGAATAATAAGTAAGGTATTCTAAAATACTTGTATTTAATACTAAAGAAAGGAAATTATCATATGTGTGTGTATTATTAATAGTAATTTATATGGTAGTCTATTAATTGCTTTAAGTATAGAGTAAAAAAGAATACAAATGCATTACCAGTGATGCCTAAGAATAATTAAAGAAATTCTATCCATACTTGAATATATAGAAATAAGTCAGATACTAATGGTATGACGTTGAGATAGTACAGCAATAGGTTTAAGGTAATATGTGGAATTAGATGAAAGAAGATAAAGGATAAGGTTAAAAGCAATCAAATTAGAATAAATAAGTATCAATTCATGTGAGGGTCTAAGAATAAGTTAATAAGGTTGTCTATAACGAAATACTAGCACAATGAACTCTTGAGAGTAGTGTAAATATGACTTTGTCACTGACAGTATTAAGTAGTTTAAGACCATTGAATAACTTATGTATTCTATTAACTAATAAGCATAAGAAACTAGTATCAATAGTTAGAAGCAAGTATAAGATTGATTGTATGGGACAATTGCAATGTATGAAATTGTATAAGATTGTTCTTAACCTGAACGAAGAAATAACAACAGTCAGACTAATGGCAATAGTCTAAACTGTTATTATTATTCAAATAATGGGAGAAAGAAGTATGAGATTCCGAGGTCAGATACAGGTATAGAACTAAAGGTTATAGAAATTTGGATTAAGAAAATACAAAAAAAGAATTAGTTATGAAGGTGCCAAAGGATCTGAAGATATTACAAGATTTTAATTTCTTAATTACTTCAGAATGTCATATGATTTTAGTTATTAAGTATGGTATCTGAATTCTAAATATGTGAATATTTAAGTATTATCTCAAAATGCTATGAAATTTTTGTATGATTTTTGGATTTTCAGTTTTAGCCAATATTTGAGGATAAATCTTTTTATAAAAGGGAAGAATGTAATATCCCGTATTTTAGTTTAAGGATATTTTTATCATTTTATCCTATAAAGATACTTTTGTCATTTTAAAATTTTCATGCTCAAATATTCTTATAAGTTAAATAAACTTGGATTGATGTTTAGTAAATGTTTTAAGAGATTTCAAATGAAATTGCTTAAGTTTGGGTAAGGTTACCTTAAGATTCTAATTGCATATCTAAACTTCAAATATAAATTTCTATTGATCAGAAAGTTCGATTAATGAAAGGTTTACTTCTATGGAAAGATAACAAAACAAAGATTTCATAAAATCAAATCTTGGTCAAATATGAGATCATATGAGAGAGAATCAAAGCTAAGAATAAAGTATATCGCTATTAGGTTCAATACAATTTCTTATGTGGATAGTTCACCTTCTAAGATAAATTCTCTTTGATCAGGATGAAGTTTTGATACAAGATTTATTTCAATTAAAAGATGACAAAAAAAAGAGTGAAATCAAATTCTAGATGAGGCAGAAAATAGCATTAAAATTGAGGAACCTAAATGATATTTGTTATATCAAAACCTTTCCAAAAGGTATCGAAACTCGAGGCTAAACTATCATTATTTTGAGTATGTATCAATACCTAAGCCCAAGGTATTGATACCTTTGTCAAACGTATTGAAACCTTTTAATAAAAAATCATACATCGAACTATTTCTGATATAGAAAACAAAATATTTAATCTATAAAAAGACTATTTTGCCTTTCTTGTTCAATCTCCTTCATTTCTTTTGATTTTTCATGGCCATCTCTCTTATTTCTTCATACTTTTCATTATAAATGAAATTAAAAAGGGAAATAATCCATTACACTTGCTTCATTCATCTTTATGCATACAGGCTCATAGGGTTTAAAATGTTGTAAGTTCATCCTCTTTACTTCATCTATCTTTTTCAATTTTTCAACGTTTTTATTCATTCTTTTTGCTATAAATCAACAAACATACATGCTCTTAACATTTTAGGATCATCAATTGAGTATTTTAGAGGTATATTAAATGGAAAATAGATTAGGACTTGCGTGTCAAATTAGGGTTTTTTAGGTTTGACGATGAATCGAGCCTCCATGTAATAAATAGATTTCTTAATACGTTGAAGGAGTATTCTCAAGTCCATATAATTTGGATTTTATCTAATTCCTGACCATCAACTTTATGAGTGGATATTTATATTTTGTTTTTAAAATGTTTATATAGAAAAGTCGATTTTTGAAATGTTAGAAAAGCAAATTGTTTTATCTTATGCTTAATGTTAAATGTTAAATTTCTTTATATTTTATAAATGATTTTGAGGAGGAGTTGATGAGTATTTGGATTAAGGCCAGAAGAAGGCCAATTGTGATTTGTTTACGAGTTATTTTATGATAATCTCTTATTGGTTGGTTATTAATAAAGGTTTAAGAAATGGATAAATATACATAGTTATGCATATGATGAAATCCTTATATAGATTGCTTTGTTATGGATTTATAAAAGAATTTGTGATTGATAAAATATTTTTATCTACTAATATGATTGTTTATATGTTGCATAAACGTTCTGATTTATTTAATTTCGGAGTACTCTTTCTACTTTTATTCTATTTTTTGATTTTCTGTTTTTATATGTTTGGATTGGTATTTCACTAACTAGGAGCTATAAGGGGAGAGTTTATGTACTCAGAAAGTATATCCTGATTTAATTTCGGAGTACTCTTTCTACTTTTATTCTATTTTTTGCTTTTCTATTTTTATATGTTTGGATTGGTATTTCATAACTAGGAGCCATAAGGGGAGAGTTTATGTACTCAGAAAGCATATCCTGATTTATATTCTGTGTAGATACCAATACATGTGAGAAGTAAGGGACGAAAGGATTTTTTTTTTCTGTCACCCATTAACTGTTTATCTATATGTTTCTCTTATTATTCTAACACTTTAAAATCATATTTCAAATATTATAAAAAGTATGCAGTTGATGTCATGTTATATTTTATTCCTATTTTCTACTACTTAATAGTTTATATATATATATATACCCCTTTGTATATTTTCTGAGAAATCTGAGTTTTTGAAAAAAAAAGTTTCTGACTTCTGAAAGAACTAATACCTGTTTTTATATATAAATATATACATATTCTAAGTTTTTTGAAAATTAACTTTTAATTGTATGAAAAACATTAGTTGTTATATGAACTTAAATTCAGGTTTTGAAAACGATTTAACATGTTACTTAATTTTGGCAACATGGGTGTAGCTTTTGAAAATGATTTTGAATATTATGATTTCAATATTGGTTATAGTTTCTGATTTCATACTTTAATATATATTTTATTCATTATTTATCCACTCACTAAATCTCTTTCGAGACTTTTCCCTTCACAGTTTTGCAGGTCACTCAAGATCCTTTGTAAGTTTTTGAAAAACGACTAGATAAAGCAGATATCGAAGAGCAGTCACTAAGAAAATGGGTTCATTTATGTATGGTCATTATATTTTGGGTAAGATATTTCAGTGTGTAATTTAAGTTTGAATTAATATCTGAGTATGGAGTTACTAATGATTAGTATGTATGTGTTTGGTTTGGGTATAGCTCCCTGTTATTCAGTTCTCTATGTATTAAATTATAATCATGTATTAAGTTATAAGTTAAATGAGTTTTAATCCCAGATGTATGTATGAAGTCTGTGCATAATAGGTTTAAATGTCAATTTGCATATCAACAGAGACTTAGGATGATAGGGTTACCCTCGCTTCCTATCGGTCACCTTTCAGAAATATTAGAGTGTGATAATGACTATGATGCTCCAATGATTGGTCATTGATGGTTCTTTAAACTTATTTGTACTTGTGGGTTTAATGGCTTGATTTGATTGTGCTCTATCTCTACTCATTTCTTAGCTCAATTTGCAATATACATTCTCTTGATTTTTGGTTGAAAAGTAATAAATTTATGTTACCGAAATTTGTAGATTTTCTCAAATGTATAAACTAATGTAAAATCAAAAAGAAAAAGAAAAAGAAAAAGAAACTAAAATTAAATTAAAACTAAATTAATTTAATAACTTGGGTAACAATTAGATGTCATTCTCCAATAATGACGTCAAAAACTTGATCAAGATTTTCTACAAGTGTACATAGTTGATCATAATAATAAAGCTAAAGAAAGTATTCCAAGATGTCAAACCTAATGAAATAACTAATTAACTGTATTCTAAAAAGTTGAATTATGGAACAAAAATAAATATCTACGAAAATTAACCTAAAATACTGAAATTAAAGAAACAAGGATAATAATGAATTTAAATTCAATAAATGTAAGAGTTAGGGTATTAGGATTCTTTTACTAAGAATTATTATTATAAAATTAAGAACGGTACAGTTTTGAATGTCATTAACCAATTTATGGTATTAATTTTTCGTCAAAATATTAATACAATACTTAACCAATAACGATTACCCATCAGTTTCTAAATTGTTAATTAAGTATATTAAAATCAAGGTTAACCTAAAAACATCACAAACAATTAAATATATGTCTGCATTTAATTATTTATATTTTTTTCTAGTACGTAGTTTATATTTCATCCATTGGTACTTCATACAAACACTAAAATTATCCTTATGATGATAAATTCAAAAAAACAAATCAAAACATAATCATTAAAAAAATTAAATATATTTTTAAGCCATTCAAAATAACATAAAACAATCATTAGATAGGATATAACCTTAAACTTTAATAAAAAAATTTAGCTACTCCTAGATATGATAAAAACTAAATTAACAAACAAAAGTTCTAAGACAATAAAGAAAAAAGAGAAAAAAGAAAAATTCTGTAAGTTGATCTCCACTATATTACTGTACTTAAGTGCTTTGGTTCCTTAGAAATTTAGCCTAAAAAAATCCTAAAATATGAAAATGAAGTGTTTATATAATTTTCAGAGACCCTTAGGCTAATCACAATTATGTCTTCTTTGAAAACTTGATGAGTCCGGCTCATTTGTCCTTAAAACCGACATCATTTCTTAAGAAAACATGAAGACAAAATTTCTAGGACAAAACTAGCTCAAAAACTGGCCTATGTTGTTTTGTTTTAATCGATATATGTATAGGTTGTAATGTGCAAGTGATGTGTCCTGTAGAAAAATTTAAAAATGAGGGATATGAGATGAAGAAATAATGGGAGACATGTGAAGGTTCTATGACCTATTTCATATATAAATAGTAAGTTTTTGACACAAAAACCATAGGCTAAATACATAAAAAAGAATGAATTCTATGAGTGATTATCTTAGGGCTTTGGGAAGACTAGTTGTATGCTTTCTTTTGTGATGAAGAACAAGCTCAAAAACATGAGCTCTCTTCACTTGACACCATCCTCTTGCTTCCCTCAAGGTCGGCTGTGAGCCCTCTGCTTAGATCTCGAAGGTATAACGATAATTTTACACTTTTACTGTTCATGCATTCACATCCATCCTGTACACCATATGCGTGTTAGCGTGATTTCATAACTTAGTTCGAGAATTTGATTGGTTAAGATAGAGTTTTAAAGTTATAAACATAGGGACCTCAACATAATTAAAATAAGGTTTATTTTGAGTTGGATCCCAACGATATTTTCTAAATTTGAGGAGGATTCAAATGGGATTTTCAATCTTGGCAAGTTCAATCAACTGAATATTTTAGTTTGTTTGATTGATAATTTGGAGACTCCCTAAAAAAATTTTGGCATTATATTCATTCAAACAAATAGTAGGATTCATTCAATCGAATTGGACTTCATTCGATCGAAGGAGTCATTCATTCAGATGAAGTACTGGTTCGTTTAAACGAATGAAGATTCATTCGATCGATAAAATTAAAGTCCCTTGACTTCAAGAGATATCGAAGGATTCATTCGAATGAACCCTGGTTTATTCGATCAAAACGGATAATGTGTTCGAATAAACTTCGATTCGTTCAATCAAATCGATGTGAAATGATGATTTTGTCCTCTTCTAGAAGTTTCTCCCTTAAGAAAACTTAAGGATAAAATGATAATTTCACCCTTTTTCTATAAATAGGGGGCCAAGGCTCAGATTTCAATTTTTTTCTTCTTCTTTCTCCCTTCCTTCTCCCTCACTCACGTTCTTTCCCTCTGTCTCTCTAAGTTCATCATATTTTACTTGAATTTTGATTTCTCATCATCTGTCGATGACATTCCTAGCGTCTAACTACTTGGGAGTGCCAATTTGTCGATAGAATTACGGAGAACGAAAAGAAGAGTTAGGGTTTCAGGGAGAAAATTTTGGGTTTTCTGACTTTCAAGCGAAACCAAGGAAAACCAATTATACCACAAGGTTTGTAGCATCATTTCTAACTTATTTGCGTATTTTGTTTTGTACTTCATTGAATTTTGTTCATATGGATTTTACTGTACATTCGTATAGATTTCGATAGATCTATCGCCCATAGTTGAGTTTTTACGTGTTATTTGGGTTATAGTGAAATTGAGAGAGTCATAAGAAGTTAAAAATATGATTTTGGAGGAAATTGTTAAACATAAACAGTAATCAAAGTTACTATTCTCACAAACGTGTGTGGTCTACAGGTTTAAATTATAGAATCGAGCCGAATTACGCTTAGATGATTGTAATATGAGATCGTGGTAGAAATGTATAGGTAATTAGATCGATAACGGGGGTTTTAGTCAACTTTTTATATTTATCTGATTTTAGGAAAAACCCGGGTTAGTATACATTACACGCATTTAAGTCACAAACATATGATTGGATGCATATTGATATATTTGGATACATGTGTTTAGGTGTCGATATGCGAGCAAGGTATCCGTGTGACACGTCGAGGAATGAGGGAAATGAGGGAGTGTATACCCTCCCTAAGTTGTGAGTGAACTATTTCTATTTTTATTATTGTATTCAAATCTTGCTTTTATAACTGCATTGATATGCCAGTATTCTCATAAAGTGATTTGTCTATTATTTCTGTTTATGTGAAATATAAATATGTTTTACATGAACAATGGTTGTGGGCCAATTTTCGATATGTTATACCTTGATGATGATTATATTGATGATATGGTTAGTGGGCCAGACTTTTATACTTATTGTGATGACAACCAGAGGGTCGGCATACTATTAATGATAACGACCATGCTGGTCGAGATTATTATTGTAGTTATAGGATATGTGGTAGCCTAAGAGTATTCACCAGAATAGGAACATCCGGGTGAGTGCGGTATACAGTAGCCTAGGGTCGGCCTGATAGAGAGGTCGCCTAGATGAGTGCAGGAGACTTCACAGGTGGGGGTTGTGATGTGGTGTCATATGTTTATGTTGGAGATGTGCTTTGACCACCTGTGAGTCTCATCAAGGATAGTCACGGTCCTCACCCCATGACTACTCGAGACAACGTCAGTGGTGGGCGTGTTTTTCTAAAAAGCCCTGCATACTTT
>JAVXUL010005344.1:0-12684 GCA_035590515.1 Trichilia minutiflora | reverse complement strand
AGTTTTAGATGCCCAAAAATAGGTTAGAAGATGAGTTGTCACGTCAAAAACGCGGAATTGCGAACTCCAGAATTTTTTCCGCGTTGTGGCCTTAGCCTTGCCCACGGCTAGTGTCACGACAGTTTTCCAGATTTTATGTTTTTGCTGGGCTTTGCTTCTGGACATTTTCTAACTTACTGGAAATGCTTCTTTTCAGCTCCAAAAATCATAAACTTCATCCTTTGACCTGATTGAGAACACAAAAACACAAAACAAATAAAATCCATCTTTAAAGCACAATTAATCACATTAAAATGAGAAAAATAAATATAAAAATCATGAATAAAATACAAACTAACAATTGTTTTGAGAGTCTTTTATGTCCACATTCCTAACTAAATATATATATATATATTAACAACAATTCCTCCCCCTCCCCCTCCCCTTTTTTAAACTCTAAACCCTTTATTTTTATATTTATAATTTTAACTTAATTATAATTAAACTAAAAGTAAAATTTTTACTAAACCTCCACATTCTCAATTTCAAAGCTCTTGGTTACCCATGTAATATGAGGAGCACTAAAAATAAAATTTAGAAGGCTTTAATTTAAACATCAACATTAAAATTGACTTCAAATGAGTTGTTAAAAATTTGGGGTTAATTGAAAAACGAAGGTTAAAATAAGGATAAGAGAAAAAACAATTTCAGCCTAATTATAATTATAATTATACTAAAAGTCAATTTCTTACAAAACCTCCCCATCTTCAATTTTAAAGCTGTTGTTTTCTTTACAAATTTAATAGGAAGAGCAGGAAAAATAAAATTTGAAAGGCTTTACCTTCTTAAAGAACTAAAAAAGAAGATTATATATATTAAACTTTTTCACTAAAACTGGAGAAAAAACAATTTCAAAAGCCTTTATTTATTTATTTTTTAACGTTATACAATTCACAGGATTTTATTTCTGTATTTAATTTTATGGAAGTTGTACTAAAACTGGAGATGGATCCATCGTGTAAGTTTTATAACAGTATACCAAAAATAAAAAGTTTGCATTTAAACTAATGTGAAACTAAATTATTAATATAAAAAAAATTAAAAAAAATAAACAAAGCACAACATCAAAAGAAAAGGCAATTATTTACATAACATGATAAATTTGCAAATAATTTTTACAACTCTATTTTATGTTATAAAATAGAATCCAAATAAAAAATTGTTGATATTTTTTTGACAGTACAAGAAATTTATATTAAATTTTAGAATTTTAGAGAGAGAAAGAAGAATTTAACGGAGATTTTTTGGAGATAAAAATATAATATTATTTGTAGAATTAAAGTGGATACTAGTAGAAGTAATAAATTTTTAAATATTTTTTTATAATGTATATTTAAAAAAGGGGTTTTATGGTATCAATAACATCACTCATATTTTTTGTTAGAAGTAATAACAGCCAGATCTCCAATGTTTTATGATATATTAAATAATAATATAGTTTGACTATTTATATCAAGTAGGTCCCTAGGTCCATGAATGTTTTTATTTATTTATTTAAATACTAACTTTTTGTCTAGTATATATTGCGAGCAACCTTTATACAATTTTATTTATTCAGCAGCCCAAAATTTTCTCTCTGTAGTGGATAGTCTTTACCCTCTATGCAAATATTTGGAGGTACATTTAGTAGAATTCTGGCCGACTTTCTTAAGCCCTCAAGTTGATAGCGATGATTCTTTTCTGTCCAGGGTCTTGTTTAGGGCAAAACTCCAGTAATGTTAAGTTACAATTTTCTACTCTTATATTATGTTGGTTAAATTTTAATAATATAAGAATAATTTGAGCATTTATTCAGATTTATTATATTTTTATTTAATATAAGAAATGTTGAAGCAGTAAATAATGTCACAAGTGGATCTGGGACATGCTCTATCATTCCATTGATTGGGGCATTTCTAGTTGATGCCTACTTGGTAACATATTGGACAAATGCTTGTTTATCTATCATTTGTCATTGTACGACTCTCAAAGAAGACCTATGGTTTTCAGCTTCCTCTGGGATAATAAGGTTATAACGACTTGTAAATGTTGAAGGACATGACAATATTGACAATGTCAGCATCTGTCCATGGACTAAAACCACTTTGCGACAACAAGAATGTTTGTCATCCAACAAGCTTGTGAATTGATGTCTTTTTTACAGACTTCATCTAATATAATAGCTCTGAGAACCGCAAGAATTAAGCCCTGTGTTTCGTCCTTTGGTGCAGATCAATTTTATGACACTGATGAAGCAGAGAACAAAATGAAAAGTTATATTCTCAATTGGTTTTGATTTTTAATCAACATGGGTGCCCTTGTTCCTTCCTTTTGTCTTGTTTAGTTACAAACAAATGTTGGCTGCGGTTGGGGCTTTGGCATCCCAGCAGTGGCAATAGCAATTGCTGTTGTAAGTGTCTTTTCAGGTTGCCGGCTTTGTAGACACCAAAGGCCTGGAGGAAGTCTATTGAACCGCATTTGCCAGGTTCTTGCGGCTTATTTCAAGAAATTTCAGATAATAAGTACCAGCTGACAAATCTCTTCTGTACGAAGCTGCTGATGAGGAATCTGCTGTCACTGGACGCCGTAAGCTTGATCACACAAAGCAGTTGAGGTATGCTATGTATACACACTACTCAAATTATTTGCCTACATTTTTACTTAATTTAAGAATTAATTGCTATCTTTATCTATCAGTTTCATAGACAAAGCAGCTGTGGAAACTCCATCAGATCGTAGAAAAGGCTCCGTCAATTCTTGGAGACTTCGCACTGTGACTCAGGTTGAAGAGTTTAAGTCCATTATAAGATTGCTGCCAATATGGGCAACTGGCATAATCTTTTCTGCTGTATACAGTCCAACGGAAACATTGTTTGTGCTGCAAGGCAATACCATGGACCTTCACACGGGCAATTCATTTGAAATCACCTCAGCTTCACTTTCGCTCTTTGACACAATTAGTGTCATCTTCTGGGTACCAATTTACAACCATTAATTGTACCATTCTCAGAAAGTTCACAGGCCATAAAATTGGATTCACTCAACTCCAAAGCATAGCAATAGGCCTTGTTATTTCAATCTTTGTGATGTTGGCTGCTGGGACATTGGAGCTTGTGAGGCTTTGGGAAGTAAGTAAACACAGTTACTACGAGCTTAAGCACATTCCAATGTCAATATTCTGGCAGGTGCCTTAATACTTCCCTATAGGATGCCCTGAAGTTTTTACCTTTATTGGTCGATTAGATTTCTTCTATGAGCAGGCTCCTGATGCAATGAGAAACTTGTGCTCAGCTCCGTCACTTGCTGCACTGGGGAATTAAGATTTGAGCACTCGGCATGGTAATCCTGGGTGGATTCCGAACAACTTGAATTATGGCAATCTTCACTATTTTTTCTTGTTGAGTGCGCTGAATTTGGGGGCATATGTTATGGTAGCTAGATGGTAGACATATAAGAGGCCATTGGTTTCCACCAATTAAATTTTCATGTTCTTAGGCATTGTTTGATTTCGCTGACATATGGGAAAGAATCTTATGGTGTCAAAAATGGTGCTGCCATTGCAAAACAATAAAGAGAAATTACGTCAAGCTTATTATGCATGCAGAAGCTATAATGTGAGTCGATTGGTAATCCTAACCCGATACGGTAACGAGCTGCAGGCAACAATCTCTTTACTATGTAATAGACAATCATATTTGTTTAATTTGATTTATTATTTGAGAATTTAGAAATTAAAATTAACACTTTTTCTTTAAAAAATATGATGTTTTAAGTTTAGTACATCATAAATTGATTGCGTGCATACCAAAATTCTTAATTGTATATTGTATATTGTATTGTTATAGCACAAGACACACGCTTGTATTAGTATTTCGGAAATTAATTAATGTCCATACTTGTTTCTTGAAACCTTAAATTATATTGGTTCTATTTTTATTACTTTTATTATAGAACCATTCTAAATTTTAAGCTTAACAAAGTTGACATTACATAGGCTACTCCGATGTAAAAAAGGAATTTGAATCCATTTCCTTAAGTTTGGAAGGATATTTGGTAATACCAACACCTATTTCATTAGAAATGTAATTATTACACATAACCTACCATTAATAGGAAGCAAAAATATTTGGAATGTGAATCTTAAATAAAGTAGTACAAACTCAACCACCATAATGAGATGATGATGTTGGCATTTCATAATAATATAAAAAACATTATTAATAATTAATTCATAGCAATCATAATCAAATGCAAAGCTGTTTGCTGGGCTTCGCTTCTGGTCACGTTCTGCTTGCTGGAAATGTTTCTTTTCAGCCCCAAAATCATCAAATTTCATCCTTGACCTGATTAAGAACACAAAAACACAAAACAAATAAAATCCATCCATAAAATACAATTTAACACATCAAAATGAGGAAAATAAGCATGGAAATTATGAATAAAATACAAACGAACATCTTACCAAATCGGATCCCAGCTTGATCCATTCCCGGTTCGATTGAACCAACCAATGTTTTCAAGTCCGATTCAAGGTTCGCAACAACATCAGTCAAAGTAAAAAAAAAATTGTAGCCCAAGGTTTTTCGGCATGTCGAATTGATCTATGGTCTCAGAATTTGGATTTAAGCACTCAGGATTCAAAGACTTTTGGAAGTGCACGAGTAATAAGAAAGAAAACACCTGTTATAAACATCATTGGCAAGCCAATACATAGAAGATAAATTTTCTTCACTGTTCCTGACTTATATAAAAAGGAAATAAGCACTGTTAGACAAATCCAAGGTTCAAGACCACTTTGACTCATGTGAATATTAAAGTATTCAGAGACTAGGTATATACATCAACTGTTTGATGTAAATAAGATCATTCCAACTTTTGAGAAAGAAAACCCAAAGAATTCTAAGAGGTTATACTTATGATCGCATCTGAATATGTATAGGTTTAACTTGTTAAAATCTAAAAATCCTGAAACGAAAAATGATATAATGAAGGATGGCAAGACATGAAGGACTGAGAATTTTGAAGAAGTCAAATGAGAGAGAATCAAGAATAAAACAGGCATCAGAGTTCATCTTATAGGAATAGTTATATTAAAGTTAGATATTAGTTATTAGTTTATTTAGAATTTTTTTTTGTACTTTCTCTTAGAAGAAATATTATTTTCAGTTTTTCTTTTAAGATAAGATTAGATTATAATTTAATATAGCTCATGACTCCGATATCGATGTTAGTAGTAATTATGATTAATAAATGGTATAGACTCTCTCATTTCTTAAATTTTTATTTATTCTTATGTGAAGAATTATATTGCTAAGATATATTTATATTCTAGACACTATGACATAAATGGTTGAGTCACGAATCTAGGAAAGAGTTAAGAAGTTAAATAAGGTATTGTATCATGATGATTGGTAGATTATGCAAATTATGCAAGAGAAGAAATTGGTTAAGACCAAATGAGAAATGGTCATTTGTGGTAAAATTTTTCTATTACCTTATGTGGTAATAAATATATTTAGTCTATGATTTCTTACATAGAAAATATAATCTATCCTCTTTAGATTCAGATACGACAACCTCTAATTCTCACTCGACTAATTTCTTGACCTTTTGTAGGACTGTAATATAAGGTAAAAATTCTAAGTAAGGAGACTAAAGTTTATAATTCGAACTCAAGTTTTCTTCTAAAGAGTTTATTCGTATAAGCTTTAGTGTAAATGTAACTCCTAATTCAAGTCTGTCAACAATATTGTCTGCTTTGGCCCAACCCTTGGAGCCTCACAGTTTTGTTCTTGGAATAGGTTATTGAGGACTTCCCAAGAGGTCACCCATCTTGGTACTGCTCTTCTTCAAGCACGCTTAAGTGCGTAGTTCTTGAAGTTAAACCACCACCCATCCCAAAAGGCCTTGTTGATAATTTGGTTCCAACTCTACATACATAGCCTAGTAACTTTCTCCCCCATTCCGATGTGGGATTCGGTTCATCCCTATCGTCCTAGAAGCTTGCCAGAAGCCGCTCCTTACTCAGGCACCCTCGGCCCCGACGCCACTTCCCGTCTTCAACAGACTGGGATGTTACAGGCCCACCCGCTCCGCCTGGTTCGTCCTCGAACCACCACCATCGTACTGGAGAAGAGTTGGCTCTGATACCAATTATAACGCCTGATCCAAGTCTGTCAATAATATTGTCCGCTTTGGCCCAACCCTTGGGACTCACGGTTTTGTTTTTGGAATGGGTTATTGAGAACTTCCCAGAAGGTCACCCATCCTGGTACTGCTCTCCTTCAAGCACGCTTAACTGCGTAGTTTTTGGAGTTAAACCACCACCCATCCCAAAAGGCCTTGTTGACAATTTGGTTCCAACTCTACATATATAGCCCAGTAACTTTCTTTCCCATTTCGATGTGGGATTCGGCTCATCCTTACCGTCCTAGAAGCCCGCCAGAAGTCTCTCCTTGCTCAGGCACCCTCGGCCCCGGCGCCACTTCCTGCCCTCATCGGATCGGGATGTTACAGGTAAAGAGTGGAAAATCATATTATGGTTGATCAAATTTGCATTTTTGGTTCACCAAAATTTGTCAAAATACGATAGAGGCTGGAAAATCATATTTTGATCGACTAAATTTACATTCCAATCAATCAAAATTAATAGAAAAGGCAATTTTAACCTTTTCTGAAAGTTTTCTTTATATACTTAATGGTATGTTAATAATTTTATCCTATATTATATATAGGGGCCAACACCCTTTTCCCCCTTATTTCTTGTTCTCTTTCCCTTTTTCTTTAACTCTCTTAAAATTTCTCACAAATTAACCGATTAAATTCTTGTTTCTTGTGCTAAATTGATAGTATTCATAACCCTTTACAATCTACAAACACCTTTTCATCAATTTGGCAAAGGAATCAATTGAGACAAACAAAAAAAATTAGAATTTACTATTTATTAAATTGGGATTTCGTAAAATTAGAGCAATTAAAGTTTTTATAAGTTAAATTTATAGATTCCTAGCATCATTACGATTTTGATTATATATTTTGATCAAATTTACGAATATGAGTTATTGTTTAGGACGAGGGTTACTATTTATCAAAATTGGAAATTTATGAAATCAAGCTCGATTATTGTATGAATGCATGTTTACATGTTAGATTAAGTTAATTAGAGGTTCATTGATATGAAATCAAGTTTTGCCTAATATGTGCGAATAGAAATTATAATTTCAAAAAAAAAGACGAATTGAATTTTTTTATTATTTTTGATTGGTGTTATTATCAAGAATTGAATAAATAATCAAGAATTGTAATAAATACAATAAATCAATATTGATCAAATATTCAAAATTAGTATGTTTAATTGTATATCCGAATTATAGCATCATTCTTTGAGAATAGGAATTAAAATAAGCTTTGATTTGTGACATTAGATACTAGATTCATATGACAAGGATTCGAGCGAGTGATTAAGGGAGTGTGTACTTTTCCTAAGAGGTTAGTGGATTTGTTTTTAATCACTTTTAATTTTTTCATAAAATTATTTATTAAAACTTACATGTTTTATGCCTTAGGGCGATAAAAACTTATTTATACAATATGATTTATGCTAGGAAGCGATGGTAACTTGATTGAGTGGAAACCATGAGGTAGTTTACTTATTTATGATAGATTTAGATGATAATTTTATGATGATTTTCACATGTTTAATTATACATGTGTATAAGGCTAGATATGGGTTTGTTCATGTTTACATTGTGATATAAGTTCAGGAGGTCCACATGATCGAATAATTTTAAATATTGATTTTTGTAGCATGGATTAATAATAAATGAGAGCATAAAGTCTAAGAAAGGAATTAGATTGAAATTATGATATGTTGTGGTTCTTATCGTATAAAAGGGATGAGTTTGGCTGTATAGATGTTGATTTTGTATATAAGGTCAAATGGATCTATATATATTATTAGAATGTTACAATGATATATTGATGCACACATATTATAATTGGGTTTGGATAATGATAGATATTTTAATGAATCGTTGTTGCTTATATCCGATATAGAAAAATGAATAATGGACTGGATGATTGATTATAGAATGATTAATGTGATAATGAGAAAGATATTATTATTCATATTGATTTTTAATAGAATTATTATATATGTGACACACACACACACACGCACATATATATGGGTTTATGATATGAATATGATGTGTGGATATTGGACTTTATATTGACATGATTGATGAGCCATTGTTTTAACTTTCACGATGATATTAATATGGTTATTAAAATTGGCCTTGCTGGCCATTGTTATTAAATTAAGCTAGATATATTATGAATTTGCATGACTAATAAAATTTTATAGACATGTAGGAGTACTAATGTTTTATAAATTGTTTTATTGATTTGACTTTATGTACCATGATTTGTTGACTTGCCCTTATAAGTCATTATTGTTGATTATTTTGAGGGTGGAGATTTTCCCTCAATCTAAAATAGTAGTGAGTGAAATATTATAATCTCGATATCATTACATTATAGGTGTGGATTGATTATATAGTCTAAAATAATAGTGAATGAAATCTAATAGTTCCCATATCATTATACTATGGATGAAGATTAACTATTCAGTTTAACGTAGTGGTGGATAAAATTTAATAGTCCTGATATCATTATACGATGAATGAGGATTGACTCTGCAATTTAAAATAGTAGTGGATAAAATCCAATAATCATGATATCATTACACTGTGGGTGCAGATTGACTATATTGCCTGAAATAGTGATGGATAAAATTCAATAGTTCTGATATTAATTATACTACGGGTACAAATTGACCATGTAATTTGAAATAGTAGTGGGTGAAATCCGACAGACTCAAAGAAAATGATCTTTTGATATATCTTAAATGTAATTGTTGATATATGAGTTGTAGCCTATAACTATATGGGTGTGATAGATTAAAATTAATTAAACTGCTTAGATTATGATTAACATGAATATGAGGCCTTAGAGGCCAGTATTAGTTGGTTTGTTTATGACTCTGTTTTATATGATTTATTTTATGATAATTGAATAATGATGGTTTCATGAATAATTCTTGATTACATGATCGTTGTGCCATATATTATAGATTTTATTAAATTTGTATATCGATATATATTTGGTGATATAGCTTACAAGATCAGAATAATATGATTAGCTATATCTACAGTGTGCTAGCTTAAGTGAACCAAGTTAAAATCACTTAGAAGTGGTATCTACAAGATTGTAGATCATGAGTAGAGTCCAGAAGGTCAAGTATGATTTTGATGCGTTTAGATTGTACAGTAACTTATTTTTATACCCTTATAAAATGATTGTTTAATGAAATTATAAATAATGTACTCATTCTATGATGTATATGATATTGATCTGAATGACTTTGTAATAGGATGTATATGATTTAGATCAGGAGGTCAATTATGAATTTATTATATTGATTTGATTTAATATCAATTATTTTAATTAATGAACTTGCATTTATAAAAATATATGTTCTATACCATAAATGTTTATTGAATTATATGAGATGGAGGCTAAAGGGGCCTAACATGGTTTAATAATGATGAGATCAATATTAATTTAGGCGGGTATTTCTTTGTAAATGAATTTAATGATAGATTCTTACATGGAGGTTATGTAAAGGTTTTAATGAATCTATCGAGCTACTTTTAGAATGAGACATTGACGTACGTATAAATATATATATGTGATGATGACGATTTATATGGATGGTATCTAGATTGGTATGATAGTTCAAACGGATCTAAATGGAGATCGCTTAGATAAGTGAGCCTATTAAGTATCATTTGTTTAGCGATCTAATATGAAGTGGAGTCAAGGTGTTAGTATGGTTTGTAATGCATTATCGTTTTATTTTCATGAAATGATTTGTAATTGAGATTTAAGTAATTTTTATGTTCACTCATCGAGTGTACGATTGTATACTCATTTTCTCATAAATTTGTTTCAGGTATCTTAAGTTCGACTAAGAATTTTGGATGACAGTGATTACATGAAGATTTGAAGATTTAGGTATATTTCTAAATTTAACTCACAATTTTACAAGTTATGTCCATTGTGATTGTTTTAATTTATTTGTAGCATGCAATGCTTTTTGAGTTTTGTAAAAATACTTGAATTCACATATTTTATATAGTTTATATATTTGATATAGATCGGAAAAAAAAAAAGAGAAATGTTTTGAAAAATAGATTCAAGACATTGTGTGTTTGGGAGGTCTATTCTAAATCAATAGAATGTCCTTTCAAAATACGTGACGATTATCATACTCCTTGATCCTCGATATTTATCAAAAGAAATAATTTTTGATAAGTATATTATACAAGACGAAAGTACAAGTATTAACAAATGTGTGATCATAAAAAGTGAGCTCATGAACTTTGATTTTGGGCTTGCAAGTGATAAATAAAAGGCTTCAGAATTATGAAAATCAACCTTAGAACTGAAAACACTCCATCTAATTATAAACAAAGTCAAATTAGCCAGTTTGGTGAATTTAAACTTAAATTCAAATTTTCTTACACCATTTTAATTTAGTCGAAATTAAGTCAAATTAGCTGTTATAAAGAAAGTCAAATTTTTCCACATTTTAATTTTAAATTTCAACTTAGGCAAATAATTTTAGTTCAACCAAAATTAGGTCAACAAACTTAAAAACCTTACACTTTGATCCAGAAAAGTTTGTGTTTAGATCTGCAAATAGAATTTTGAAAATCTTGCCTTTTAGTTCTAAAATTTTTTAATTTAATCCTTAAAAAATAAATAATTTTGACCTTGTTAAATTATCAAAATATTTTAACACTTAATATAAGTCAGGCATATAAAAATTCACCTAAGTTTTTGGCTTCGTCCATGCTACTTTGCATGCATTGTTTGGTGAATTCCATTTAACTCCTTGTTTGAATTTTCATAAATTATGCTTCAACTTTTATTTTATTTTTGTTTGAATAATTTTTTAAATTATCATCAAAATATAAATTTGTATTCTGTACAATAAGTTCAACAGTCTTATTATTGGCTTATGGTAAGAACAAACAATATATTAAATTATGACTTTTGTCATAATAGGTGGTCTATATTATCTGAAATAAAAGTTGCAGATCGAATATAGGTTTTAATAGAATGTTTACCCATCAATCATATTGATTTAAAGTCATTTTAGTTATGATAAATCAATACAAAATTTAAGTATTGTTATTCATGTTGTTGTAGGATATATATTTGATCTGCATAAAGCTTAGTAGCAAACAAGATATGTTAGTTTTATAATGATAGAAAGAAGGCTATTGTCGCTATGTAAATAGAGACTGAACTAAGCATATATTACCAATTCACTCATGAGCTCCAACAAAATAAGAGATTGATTTCAAAGTGAGTATTTTTTAATTCATCAATGTTATATTTTTGTACTGATATATATATATATATATTTTTTATACCACTGCTTTTTTCTTAAAAAAAATCAAATACAACCATCTTAAAATAGTGAATATTTGAGGGAAAATATTATAAGTTCATTATTTTATATGGATTTCCATCAACTATGTAGATTAAATTATTTCCTACATTTAATTTGTCCTTAGTTGATCTTTACAACTATCTTATGTAATTACAAACTATTGGTTGTAATCAATGTTTTGTATAGAAATGATATCATATCTTAACGAATGAGTGCCGTATGGAAAAATTGGAAATGACGTTATGGGTTGGTGAGAAAAGATCATGTTGCTTCAGCATACAGTCGCTTGCCTAGGAAAATAACCCTCTTTGCAAGTGGTTAGATTCACGAAGGTAAAGGTTTGACTAAGTTTCTTTATGGAGAGATCTAATGACTTTGTTTTCTTACTCCATATTCCTTCCTATCAAAACAAAGACATAATAAGAGTTGGTGGCTGAATTGAAAAATCAAAACTTAAAGAACGGTCAAAAAATGTGGGAAAGGAAAGTGAACAGCAAACTACAAACTAAGCTTACAATGGCAATTTAATTATCTGCCTTATGCCAACTTCGGGGAATGGAATGAGATGGGATGAGACGGGAAAGTGGGGTTGGTGATACGTACCTTTCCTCGTCTCCAAACCCATTTTGATCTTTTTCTCATTGAAGTCCCACAATTTTATTGATTTTCAAATATTATTGTTATTATTATTATTTTGTTAATATATTTATACAGAGGACAGGTAACAAACAAATCATACAAAAACTGACTTCTCTTCACTTATATCTCAATATAAATTGTTGAAAAAAGAAAAATTGATATAAATAACTATTTTTTGGTTTTAAAAATAATCACACTCAAAATTTTTTTTAAAATTAATTAAAAATATAATATTTGAATAAATTTATTCTTATAATCTTTATATACTGATTTCAAGAATTATAATTTATATTAATTTTGATAGTGTAATTTATATTTATTTTAAAGATTATAATTTAAATTAATTTTATAAGTGTAATTTATATTAATTTTGAAATTTAAAAATTAAATTAATTTTAAAAATTTAACAATTTAACAGTAATGATTTGTTTGTACGGATCTATTTTTTATAAGAATTTTTTGATAAAATATTTTTTATTTATAATTAATTTATTATTTTATAT
>JAVXUL010005333.1:0-12685 GCA_035590515.1 Trichilia minutiflora | reverse complement strand
GTAGAATTTAAGATTACAACGTACAAGACAAGATGTCATATGCAAGCTGCATATAGTTTTATTAATAATGGTTATAAATTTATAGAGAGAAATTCAAATACCTAAAATATCTAAAGTTTGTGTAAAAAAAAAAACATTTTTTTAAATTTATTTTAATATCAGTTATTTAATTTTTTTTTATAATACAGATATTTAGATTAATTTACGCGTATTTTGATTAATTTTAGAGAGGGCTAGTAAGGTATCTTATCGTTGCGATCCCTTTCTTAAATTACAGCCCATCTCAAAAATTAAATTCTAGATCGTGCGTCTAATCACACAATTCAGAGTTCATTTTTAACCATAGTTAACCACATGTGGATCTCAATTGTTTATTTTATGTAATCAATAAGTTTGATCAATTTTAATTTAAAAGAGGGGTATTTTTCTTTTGGAAAAACGTTAACGATATTTGAAGTTCTCCTAAATTTATAATGAGAAGCCTTTGATACAGCTGCCTCGGATTCTCCCACGTTCGATAAAAATAGTTTTAAGTCAACGTAATTCTTTATGACAAGGGATACGCTTGCATGTGACATCTTGACTCTTCTGTAATGAAATTAAATATTTTTTTTTTATAAATTATTTCAGTTCACATTATCACATGGTTGTGTAAGATTTATAAAAATTATTTTTATGTGTGAACAAAACAAGCCATCTGACATCGTATTAATTGATTAATTAATATCTCGACCTGGAAAAAAACTATTAAACATGAGAAATATAATATTTAGATTTGAGACAAAATACAAATGTAACAAAAAAAATTAAAAAAGAGTAAATTAGGGGGTGAACTCAAGGATTTATAAAAAATTGGGCTAAATTAAATATTTAATTTAATATAAATGAAGGTAATGTAAATAAATTTATATTTAAAAAATAAATTTACGGCTAATAAAAATTTTTTATGAGTATTTATCTCTCAAAATATATTTTTAAATTAAAAATAAAATTATAATATTATATAAAAAATAAATAGATAATATAAAAATAAATAGATAATCAAATAATTTGAAAAAAAATCCATATTTCATTTTACTTTGAAGCTATGTATGCCATTTAATTTGGAGAAATATATATGAGAGCTTTTTTTTTTTTAACTTGCTTGATTAGTTATTTGATATTGTAATCACAAAAACAAATAATTAAATAATTTTCTAAAAAAATTTGATATATTTTATAATTTTCTATAACAAACTTACTAGAAATTAATTTAGACTCTATCAAACAACAAAAACTTACAATAAATTAATCTTATAATAAATTTATATCATCATATATATTTTTTTAACTTCAGTTTAATCTCCATCAAATAACAAATCCTAACTATTATAAAATTCATAAATTAAAAAAATAATAAATAACAATTATTGTTAATTTGCAGTATATGAACTTCATAGGCATTACTAATTAAAAAGAAAAAAAAAGAAAGAAAACTACCTAGACCTGCCGCAACTTCTCCCCAACAGAAAGGAAAACAATTGGGCCTACTGATTTATATACTGACAATTTTATAATTAGAATAGATATATTGAAATTAGACTATATATTAATTGGATTTCATATAAAAATATTAAGAATATACTGAAAAGAAATTATGAGACTGTATTAAAAAAACGTTGGAGAGAAGTGTCGATTTTTCAAACTCAAAAGGTCCCATAATAGCCAAGAATTCACTAGATTTTGTATGTACAGTAGCAGATTGTAGAAGAGACGTGGTTCTTTTATTTCCACGAAAACAGTAACTCATAAATCTTCTATCTCCCCATGATATGTGAACATGTTCCCCGTTATATTTCTTTTACTACCCTTACTAGGATGGAAAATTTTGGAGACAAGTGGGGCTATAGCCCGAGCTAGCCATTAAAGAGGCCTGCCACTGTATTAAAGTCTAGACATCGTAAATTGTATCTCAACTTAGACGCTAAATGATGACGTTATTGTTGCAAATGATCCAAGGAAAATCCGAAAGTTGCCGTCGGAAACAGAGTCAGTGAAGAAGAAGAATAGTAGCCTGAAGAACCGTTATTTTGATCAAAATTCTAAGTTGACTAAAGTGCCTTTGCAGTTTTTGTTTACAGTGTATTTTCATTAATGGCAAAATCGTTATTTTGTCAAACAACTGTATTAACTGATTCCGATTTTTTAAAATTGAAGAGAGTTGATGAGTAGAGGTTCTTTATATACTGCACTCATTGTATGGGGTTTGGGAAAGAGCATTAAAAAAGCTTGTAAATTATTCTCTGATTTTGAGCGAATGATCTGGATTGAAAAGGTCTATTCGTGAATATAAATTCGACTTGAACCGAATAACGTAAAACCTTTGTTTGTGCTATGATTCTTGATTTCTTTTGTAGTTTTCTTTCTTCAGTTTTATTTTCGATTCAAGTTTTGTTTTGCCTTTTCTTGGTTTAGAGTCAGTTTAATCTTTATGGTTTAAAACTTAATAAGTAGTATCAGAGCTTAGTTCTTGAAAATGGTTCAAACAAGATTAGAACTTGATAAATTCGATGGAGAAAATTATTTCAATATCTAAAAAATTAATATGAAGGCTTTGCTGGTTCATCAAGGGCTGGAACAAGCTTTGCGTGGAGAAGCTGGGATGCCACTGTCCTGGTCTCAGGAACAAAAGGAAGAAGTTCTCAAAAAGGCTCACAGTGCTATCATATTGAGCTTAAGTGATGGTGTTCTTAAAGAAATTCAAGCTTTGAATGAGGACACAGTCTCTAGATTATGGGAGAAACTTGAGTCAAGATATATGTTCAAGTCTATTGATAACCGACTCTATTACAAGAGGAGGTTATACACGCTGACATTAGAAGAAGGTGGATCTGTTAAAGAGCTTCTTGATGAATTCAATAAGATCATCATGGATCTTGAGAATCTTGATGCAAAACTTCCAGATGAAGACCTAGCCATGATCCTTTTAAGCTCTCCCCCTAGCTCATATGAAAACTTTATAGACACCATGACACTTGGTAAGGAAACTATCTCTTTAAAGGACGTGAAAAATGCTCTTAATACTAAAGAAAAAAGAAAGAATGATTTTGACAGTTCAACAGGGGGATAGGGACTCACTGCAAGAGGTAGACTAGAAAAAAGACAAGAGAAGAAGGAGCACTTAAGATCAAAGTCCAGAGAAAAGAAAAGAAAATGTTTCTTCTGTCATAAAGAAGGACACTTCATTAAAGATTACCCAGAAAGGAAAAACAAGAAAAAGGAGAAATAAAAGCAGAAAGGTGATGCTGCAGTTGCTTCTGATATGTCCAGTGAAGGCTATGAAAGTGCTGACTTGCTCATTGCCTCAAAAGGAGTTCTCGGATAACGAATGGGTAATAGATTATAGATGCTCTTTTCATATGTGCCCTTATAAAACTTCTTTTAATTCAATATCTTATTCTCTTGGTGGAAATGTAATACCCGGCAACAATAAGTCTTGTAAAATAGAAGGGATAGGTTCTGTTAAGCTGAAAATGTATGATGGTGTAATAAGAAAGCTAACAAATGTGAGATATGTACCTAGGTTAAGGAAGAATTTACTGTCTCTGGGTGTGCTGGATCAGATAGGACATACTGTAAGATAGGAGATCAATCTTTAAAGGTTTTAAAGGGATCATTGGTGATCATAAAAAGAGAACTAAGAAATGGCCTGTATGTTTTTAAAAACCTTAGAGGAAAGAGCTAATCTTACTAGTGCTGAAATTGAAGCAAATAACAAGTGAAAGTCTGGCATCTTAAATTAGCACACATCAATGAAAAGGATTTAAAGGAATTAACAAGACAAGGGTTATTGGGAGAAGAACCATTAGGAACCTTAGGTTTTTGTGAAAATTGTGTTTTGGGAAAAACTTCTAAGTTGAAATTTAGACCAGCAAAACACACAACAATTGGACCCTTAGAGTATGTACATGCTTATTTATGGGGGTCAGAACATGTTCCAACACCTAAAGGTGCTAAGTACTTCTTTACCATCATAGATGATTTATCACTCAAAGTATGGGTGTATATTCTAAAAGAAAAGAACCAAGAGTTTGACAGATTCAAAGAATGAAAGTGTCTAGTTGAGAATCAGATAGGTCTTAAGCTCAGAAACTTAAGAACCGACAATGGTCTGGAATTCTACAGTGACAGGTTTAATTAATGGTGCAAGAATCATGGGATAAGAAGACATAGGACTGTCAGCTACACTCCACAACAAAATAGTTTAACTGAGAGAATGAATAGAACCATTATGGATCGTGTGAGGTGTATACTGATTCAAGTAAGGCTACCAAAGTTCCTATGGGTAG
The DNA here is from genome assembly GCA_035590515.1 of Trichilia minutiflora. Taxonomy (NCBI): domain Eukaryota; kingdom Viridiplantae; phylum Streptophyta; class Magnoliopsida; order Sapindales; family Meliaceae; genus Trichilia; species Trichilia minutiflora. The sequence goes on along the minus strand of JAVXUL010005333.1, from coordinate 8,357 downwards.
AAGCAGTTTGTATAGCAGTTTACATCATTAATAGAAGTCCATCTATAACCATAAAGTTAAAAACACTAGAGGAACTGTGGTCTAGGAAGCAACCTAACCTTCATAACCTGAGAATTTTTGGATGTGAGGTGTATGCAAACTTAAGGCAAGGAAAGCTGGATCCAAGGGTTGTGAAAGGTAGGTTTATTGGTTATCCAGATGGGATAAAAGGCTACAATCTATGGTGTAACAATGGTTAAACTCAAAGTGTATAGTGAGTAGGGATTTAGTTTTCAATGAAGAGTCAGTACTGCAGATTGATGATGATGCAACCAAGAAAATTGCTGAAGATCCTCAAAATAAGCACACTGTTGAGATTGAGGTGGAACAATCTTCTAGTGAACTTAAGAAGGATGCTGAAACTGATACAGGTGGTAGGTCTTCAATAAATCTGTAGGATTATCAAATTACAAGAGATAGACAGAAGAGACAAATAAAGCCTCCATCAAGATTTGCTTATGTTGATCTGATATCCTATGCCTTAGTGGTAGCTGAGGGCTTGAATGAGTTTGAACCAGAATGTTATAATGATGCTATCTTGAGTAAACATAAGGATAAATGGCAGCAAGCAACGGAAGAGGAAATGTCATCCTTAGAGAAAAATAAAACCTGTGTACTGGTTGATAGACCAGAAAGAAGAAAGGTTGTGGACTACAAATGGATTTACAGAGTTAAAGAAGGAATTTTAGAAGATGATTCACCTAAGTTTAAGGTAAGATTAGTTGCTACGGGTTTCTCACAAAGGGAGGGAATAGATTATAATGAAGTATTCTCATCAGTTGTGAAACACATCTCAATAAAAATCTTGCTGGCTCTTACTGCTATTTTAAATCTGAAATTAGATCAGATGGATGTTAGGACAGCATTCCTCCATGGGGGCTTAGATGAAGAAATATTCATGGAGCAACCAGAAGGTTTTACAGTTATTGGTACAGAAAATAAAGTTTGCTTGCTAAAAAGAGCCTTATATGGGTTGAAACAGTCACCAAGGCAATGAAATAAAAGGTTTAATGCCTTCATGATTGACTCTGAGTTCAAAAGAAGCACATATGACAGTTGTGTATATGTGAAACACACTCAAAGTAGAGCAGCAATCTTTCTATTGCTGTATGTGGATGACATCTTAATTATTTGTTCCAATAAGGGTGTAGTGGCAAAACTGAAAGAATTACTGAGTTTTGAATTCGAAATGAAAGATCTAGGATGTGCCAGAAAAATTCTGGGAATGCATATCATCAGAAAAAGAGACAGGGATCAAATGATGATAACACAGAAAGAATATGTTAACAGGCTGTTAAAAAGGTTTAACATGTGTGACACAAAACCAGTTCAAACTCCATTTGCCTCTCATTTTAAGTTGTCAAAATTGAGGGAGCCTAAGGATGATAAAGAAGCTGCAGAAATGAAAGTTATATAGTATGCTAATGCCATAGGATGTCTCATGTATGCAATGGTATGTATAAGACCAGACTTGGCTCATACAGTTAGTGTGGTGAGTAAATATATGAACAATCCTGACAGGGATCATTGGAGAGCTATGAAGTGGATCTTAAGGTATCTAAGTGGTACTCAAGATGTAAGACTCTTGTATGACACAGCTTCGGCTAAGAGTAGTTGGATACAAGAGTTCACAGATTCAGATTATGCAGCTGATATGGACAGGAGAAGATCACTATCTGGGTATGTGTTAACTGTGAAAGGATGTTCAGTCAGCTGGAAAACAAGTCTGCAGAGAGTAGTGGCTCTATCAACAACTGAGGTAGAATATATTACAGCAACTGAAGCTGTAAAAGAAGCAATCTAGATAAAGGGACTGCTGGGAGATCTTGGCCTGAAACAAGAATCTGTTAAGATTTTTTGTGACAGTCAAAATGTTTTGCATTTGATTAAAAATCCAGTCTATCATGAAAGAAAAAAGCATATAGACGTGAGGTTACATTTTATCAGAGATGTAGTGGAAGAAGGTTCAGTTCAAATGGAGAAAATAAGCACAGAAGATAATCTAGCTGATATGTTAACAAAGCCACTCACAGTCAGTAAGTTTAACTTGTGTTTAAGCTTGTTGAATGTGAGAAAATTAGCTTGAGAAGTTCTAATGACAGACTGACCCCTGAAGACTGCTGAGATTTTATTGGATCAAGTGGAGATTTGTTGCAAATGATCTAAGAAAAATCCGAGAGTTACAGTTGGAAATAGAGAGTCAGTGGAGAAGAAGAACAGTAGCATGAAGAACTGTTATTTCAGTTAAAATGCTAAGTTGACTAAAGTGCCCTTGAAGCTTTCGTTTACAGTGTATTTTCATTAATGGAAAAATCGTCATTTTATCAAACAACTGTATTAACAGATTTTGGTTTTTCAGAATCGAAGAGAGCTGATGAGTAGAGTTCCTTTATATACTGAACTCTTTGTATGGGGTTTGAGGGAGAGCATTAAAAAAGCTTGTAAATTGTTCTCTGATTCTGAGTGAATGGTCTGAGCTAAAAAGGTCTGTTCGTGGATGTAGGTTCAACTTGAACCGAACCACGTAAAACCCTTGCTTGTGCTGTGATTCTTGATTTCCTTTGTAGTTTTCTTTCTTCAGTTTTGTTTTTTATTCAAGCTGTGTTTTGCATTTTCTTGGTTTAGAGTCAGTTTAATCTTTGTGGTTCAAAACTTAACAGTTATTTTTATCGATTGAATAATAAGATAGAATAATTAACTATTTTAAAAATTATAAATTCTATTGTTCAATAATTGATGGATAAAAATCATATTACTATTTAAAATAGGAGTTAAAACACTTACTTACAATTTGTTTGAGATAATTTTTTAAGTGTTTAAAAATTGACTTCTATTTCTCTTAAAAGAAAAGATATTTTAAAATTAAGATAAGATTTTTTTTATAATATTTGAAATAATTTTTTTTTATTAAAATTATTATAAAAGATATTTGATTTGGTTAAACTAAAATATTTGAAAAAAGAGAGTTAAAAAGGATATTTTTAGAATAAAACAAATATTATCTATATATTTAATAAGAAGAGAAGTGAAAACTTCTCTTTTCCAATTTTTAAAAAAATTCTTTTATATGCTTTAAATACAAAAATAGGTTAAGAAGTACTAAAAAAATTATATGAGGTATTTAATTCAATAAGCAGTAGTCCAATTAAAATTATATTTAAATTATAGTAACTTATATTATAATTTCTAAGCATTTTTCGTTTAATATTTCTCATCAAGCACATATACAATAAATAATGTATTACATTTTATTTTGTCGGTTAGATCACTTATGATTTGTTATGTATGATCAAAGTAAGGCGACATGCAAATGTTGTGTTTTATAATGAAAGAATATTATAGTGAAAAGATATCATTTTAATAGTAAAAGGACAATAATTATATCCCAATTATATTATCTATAAATAGATAGTTAAGGCAATGGATTACAATCAATCAAAAACTATTAAAAAGCTTCTTAACATTCCTAGAGCAAAAACTAAGCAATTTAATAAATTCTTAAAAACCATTTTGCTTTTGAGTAATTGGTGTGTCTCTACATATAACCACCAGTTTCACAATGGTGTTATTGATATTTAATATGATATTAGAGCCCGGAATTTGTAGAGAAGTTTTAAATTGACAGAATCTTTTTTAATCATTTTATATTGAATTGAACATTGTTTTTGAGTTTTGCTTTTTTTAGACGTGTTCTACTCATTGAGAGGAATTCAATGGTACCAAAATCGTCAAAATCGAACGTCAAAAATGATAAAAAAAAGAAAAATCAAAAAACTATCAGACGTTGTATTATACGTGCTAGAAGGTTAAAAGAAGCAAGCTTCATGTATGATTCATGTACATCACACATGCCAATCGATACTCTTATAACTCTACCTTGTTTGCTCTAATTCAGACCCGATTCATTTTAACTCGAACCTGGTTCAACGCAAGTCGGATTTGATTTACCTTAATTTGATTTTTAGTCTAGTCTGACTTGACTTAGTTTCAACCATCTGACTTGACTTGACTGGATTTTAGACTGGATTAACACTATATGATCCAATCAAACCGTCTAATTCAACTCATTTCTGATTTGGTTGAACCAATCGATACTCTTACGCCCAATTTAGGGCTCAAATAAGCCTTGATTGAAGTCAAATTTGGTAGTTCAAGATTTTTTAACATGTCAGATTGATATATAACCTCAGAATTTGGATTTGAGCACTCAAAATTTGGAAATCTTTAGAAGTGCATGAGAAAATAAAGAAAAAATATGGACTTTACACTATCTTGACTTATCAACATATCGAATAATGATTAGTTTTATTATTCTTGACTTGTATATAAAAGAATTAAGTGGTGCAAGTCAAATAAGAGATTTGAGTCTATTTCGACTTATGGAAATACTAAAATCTTCATAGACTGTATACACACAATAAATATTTAAAATAAAACAGATTATTCTGACTTCTGAGCAAAAAAATATGAAGAATTCTAAGAAGTTATATTTACGATCGTACTCAAACAAGTATAAGATTAAGTTATTGAAACCTAATCACCTGTGAGTAGAATATTATACAGTTTTTTAATTTATTTGTTTATATTGTATTTATTTCTATTATGACTAGTAAAATTAATTCTAATTTAGTTAAGATAGAAAGATTAAATAATATTAATTATAATATATTCATTTTTTTTATTTAATAACACATGAGAAAATATTGTATATTACTAAAAAAGAAAAATCACATAAACCATAGTCTTAGATAAATGAGAGGAGGATAATGAGTTATTTAAGATAATAATTCTTAGTAACATATAAGATAATTTAATTCTTTTATATAAATGCTATAGTACTGCTAAGAAAATTATAAATATATTAGATAGTAAGTATGGAATAAAATGTGATACATATATTCAATTAAGGTTAGTAGAATTTAGTAGCCTTCATATGAATGAAAATAAAAGTATAGTGAATCATATTATCAAAATAGAATTACTAACAAAAGATCTTTCAAATATTGATCATCAAATTTTTGATAAAATATAAGTATCGATCTTTACTCAATAGTTTGTCAAAGTAATTGGATTATGTTGTGACTTCAATAACATATGGGCTAACGAATTTATCCATGACTATATTGTCTGTAATATTGATAATTAAAGAGGTTAAGATAAATAGAAAGAAAGAAGAGAATCACTCCAACAACCTTCTCTTGATAGAAAGTTCTTAAAATGATAAAGACAAAAACACATAGAGAAACATCGGTTATACATAGTTAATAATAGTTATATTGATGTTTAAGACATAAGGAATTGCAAAATTTTATCTGTGGACACCATTATAATATTGAAAGATATGTTGTATGCTCTCTATCAATGAGAAAAAAATTTACTTTTATGATCGTTCTTGAGAAAAAAAGGGGCTTGAAATTATATTTAAGTTTGGATTTGTGACTATAAAAAAGAATGGTCTTATAATTCTAAGGAGTTAAAAAATTGTTGATACGTATTAAATTAGTTCTATAATGAATAAAAATTATTTTTTTGATTATGTCTGTATGTTAGATTCTAATGATGCTCTACTTTAACATTTATGATTAGGTCATATAAATATAAAAAAAAAATGCTTAGAATGCTTGCTCAAGTAAATTTGGATAAATTTGACACATGTAAATCATATGTTAAAGGTAAAATGACGAGAAAACCTTTAGCGAGTCATTAGATATCATAACATTTATTTGAAGTAGTGCATTCGGATTTATATGGACCTATGAGGATGAAAACACATAGAGATATGGAATACTTCATCACTTTTATTGATGATTATTCTAAATATGAACATATATACTTTCTAAAGCATAAATAAGAAGTTTTTGAAATATTTAAGGAATATAAAAGGAAGTAGAACACAATTAGATCGCTCAGTCAAAGTTTTAAATAGAGATTAACGTGGAAAATATAAAATTTTTGATGATTTTTGCAAAGTAAGTGGTATAAGGCCTATCTATACAATACTTTATAATTCACAATAAAATGAGATAGTAGAAAGAAGCAATCGAATTCTATTGGATATGATAAGATCAATGATGTCTTATTCAGAAATATCTTTATATTTTTAGGGAGAGGCATTATCTATAAAAGCATATATATTAAAGAGAGTTTACACAAAAGTTAAATTATTAACTCTTTATAAAATATGGCTGGAAAAAAACCTGATTTAACAAAATTAATTGTTTAAGGATACAAGGCCTATGTTCTTATTCTTAAGTCTTTTAAGAATGAAATTGGTACTAAAATATGAGAATACAAATTCATTAATTATGTTAAAAATGAAAGCGGTTATTGGTTTTATCATCTAAATAAGTGTCTTATAGAATATAAAGATGCTATGTTTATAGAAACTATTAATACAATCATTTTTAATAAGTAGCTTGAGCTGCTTAATGAAAACAAGATCTCTGCCACTTTATTATAATTTATCGATGATCTTAATATAGAAGTAAAAAAATATTATTGATCTTATAATTTTTACACAATCTAATAAAGATGTACAAATTAGTGGGAGAAAAAAAAACATTCTCAATGGTTGAAAGATCATTATGTCTTTATCATTGATTAAAAAATCAACTAAGTGATAATTCTAAAACTTATAACAATGCTATGAGACAGTTTGATTTCGAGGAATGGTAATTAGCCATAAAAGATGAATGAGAATTTATTACAAAAAATAAAGTTTGAGAATTAGTTGATTTATTTAAAGAAAGAAAGTTTATTGGTTATGAATGGATACTAAAGAAAAAGTTAAAGGTTAATAGAAATCTAAATAGATATAAGACTAAATTAGTAGTGAAAGGCTATACTAAAAAACCTCGGATAGACTTTGTTAAATTTATATCCATTCAAATTATCATAATAATTGTTGTTAGATTGGATTTTGAATTGTATCAATTAGATGTGAAGATAGTATTTTTAAATAGTGAATTAAAGAAAGACATTTATATGTCATAATAAGAGGGTTAAAGGATATGAAAACAAATTCTATAAATTCAAAAAATTTATATGAACTGAAACAATTGTCTAGACAATAATATTTAAAATTTCATCAAGTAATCCTAGATTTGGATTACAAAATGAATCCATCGGATCATTGTGTTTACAGTTGGTAATGTCAAGACAAAATATCTATATTCTTATTATATGTAAAGAATATTTTATTAGCTAGTAACTGTATAGATATGATTAATGAAATAAAGTTATATCTTAATACAAAGTTCGATATAAAAGACATACTTAAAATATCTTATGTTATAGGAATTAAAATTACTAGAGATAGAAAATCAAAGATGATATATCTAGATCAAAATAATTATCTAGAGAAAATATTTAAACAATATAATATGATGAATTGTAAACATGTTAGTATACCCACGTGTAAGTTAATTATTTTAAATAAGGATTTATATCCTCAAAATAAAATTAATCTAGAAGAAATATAAAAAATACCTTATACATAGGCTATTGAGAGTCTGATGCATGCAATGAGTAGTATGAGACCAGACATATTACATGCAATGGGAGTGGTAAGCAGATATTAATCAAATTTAAAAAAGGAACATTTGCAAGTAGTTAAGAGGATCATAAAGTATCTAAAAGGAATCAAAGGTATGAAATCCTACTTTTATTTATATGATTTAAAATTTATTGGATATTGTGATGCAAATTTTATAAGTGATTTAGATGATAAAAAATCAGTAAGTGAAAATGTGTTTTTGTATAGTTGAATAACAGTTTTTTGATTAAGTAAAAAATAAAGTTGTATTGTAAAGTCCACCATGAAGATAGAATATATACCATGAGATATTATTTTTCATGGATTTAGCCTAGGATTTTTATATGAAAAACTTACATTTTAAGTATGATTCAGGCCATAAAATCTTTAGGCAGGAATCATGAGAATACATATATACAATTTCTCTATATTTCCATCCCTTCTCAACCATCGACTCTGATACTACTTATTATAAGGCAAATAAGTAATATATAAGTGGAATAGACTCATAGACAAAATATCTTAAAATTTTGGATTGGAAGTGGTTTTCAAGTCCATGAATGTGTTCACTCATTTAGTTTAAGAGCCAATTTGGCCAGGCTTTTTTTTTAGTTTAAAAGCTGAAAAAAAGCTCTTGTATAAAATAAGAGTTTAAGATGAAACTGTTTGATAAAATTTTTATAAAAATGATTTTGTTTACTATTTTTTATGAATAATTTATTTGACAAAATAATTTAAATAAGCTCTACTTTTAGTTAAAGGATAAAAATGACTTAAAAAATTT
>JAVXUL010005312.1:0-12687 GCA_035590515.1 Trichilia minutiflora | reverse complement strand
TCTCACTTAATAGGCCCCACACGAGCCTAGGATCACACCCACAACCCCATGAAACATGAAATGAATGCAGATGTATGGACGGAAGATATAAAAAATGATAATTATACCCTCGGGGTGAGATACGGGATGTTACAAAACCAGCCTAACACCCAAACTCCAAATGGATAAAACATGGCCACAATCACTTGAAATATATATATATATACTATGCGTAAATCAATAAAAATGATGTTTCAAATAAAGTCCATTGGGATCAGTCCATCCCACAAATAAATCAATATTTATTACAAATCTGTTTGTTATTCGTACAAGTATCATAAATAAAAAGAAAAGCTGAAAGGACCACCAGTGGACTACGAACTTCCAGAGTGAGTCGAAGTAGCTATACCTTAGCCTTCAATTCTGGAGCGATCACCATCATCGAAACTTATCCTATCTTTGGCCCTGAAACTGGAAGGTGAGGGGGGTGAGTATACGAAAGTATGCTCCGTGAGTGAACGAAATAAAATATAAATAGAACAAATCTTAAAATGATAAACAAGAAGAAAACTTCTTTAAAAGTTTTCAAATCACATTATGAAAATTATTGGGCTGGCACCTATTATCGACAACTACCCTGGCCGTTGGTGTCCCGAGCCGTCAGTGGATTTTGTATGCAAAGAAAATATGATATTTTATGAAAATAGATTTAAAATGCATAAGGTATAAAATATGTAGTTTTTATCAAAATACAAATGCCCAACACTGACGTTCGTCTCGAGTAGTTATGGGGCGACATGTGTGACTAACTCGACGAGACTTATAGGTGGACAAACCTTATCCTCATCACAATATTACAAGATACACAAAACAGTCCACCTATACAGGCTCCACTCACCTAGGTGACCTCTCTCCCAAGTCAACCTTAGGCTATCACATAACACTCACCTGGGGCTCACATCTCAGTGAACTCTCTCTTATGCTATCACCCTGTAACTACAGTAAACAATCGGCACACAAGGTCGTTATCACCAATGCATTGGCCAACAGGCCATATCATCATCATAAACATAAAATATGGCCCATTGGCTGCAATATCACATAACAAGTACAAAGCTGGCCAACTGGCCATATTATCAAATAAAACATATATCAAAATACCAAAGCATTATCAAATCCATCACAATATCATATACAACACATGTATATACACATTTTCATATTTGAAAAGCAATAAGGAAAACATTTACAATTATTTGCATATTATTTCATTTATAATGGAAATAAGTTTATAAAGAAAGAAATAAAAGAAAAGAGTGTCCACTCACTACTTAAGGAGGGTATACACTTTCTAGTTTCCCTCGTTCTTTGATGACTCACGCTAATATCTTGATCTCGAACCGTCATCTAACCATATACATAAAAAATACGATTAATACACGTTCTAATATACATGAAAGTTTGAATGCATGAAATGCATGCTAACCCCGGGTTTCTAACGTCGAACCGTTATACGAGAATATCTAAAATCCTTATTAGGCTCTAAATTATCCAATTACTATTGACACGGACCCACATTGCGACTAAACCAACTCATTTCGATTCATATACGCGATTCTGACTAACGGGCCTCATATATCCGTCGGAACAGTAATCGGAGTTACTGTTTATGTTCACCCAAAAACTCCAAAATCACATTTCTAACTTTTTACAACTTCCACGACTTCTCTATAACCCACATTATGCATAAAACTAAGATTTAAGCGATAAATCTAAGAAATAAATACAAAAACCCATACGAATCAAACTGCGTAAAAATACGAAATGAATATATAGACGAGTTAGAATCGAAGCTACGAATCCCGTGGTGTGATCGATTTGCTATGATTTTATCTTGAAACTGAAAAATCCAAATGTTCCTTCCGAAACCCTAGGTGCCCTTCCGCGAAATCGCACCTTTATCGTCAAAATGACACTCCCAACATGATAGACTTGTAGAATGTCGCTTGCAAGCGAAGAGAAATCGAAGTTTGGCAAAGATTTGGTGATGGGTAGAGAGAGCAACGTGAAGAGAGGAGGAGAAGAGAAAAAGAGAAAAAGAAGGAGAAAACCATGAAAATTTGACCTCTTGACCCCTATTTATAGAAAAAGGATGAAATTACTATTTTGCCTTTAAGTTTTCTTAAGGAGAAGTTTTCAGAAGAGGGCAATTTTGGTCATTTCACGTCGATTCGGTCGAACGAATAACAGTTCGTTCGAATGAATCCTTCAATGTCTACAGAAATCAGAGAGCTTCCAAATTATCGATCGAACGAATGGCTCCTTCGGTCGAACGAAGTCCAATTCGATCGAACGAATCCTCCTATTCGTTCAAACGAATCTAAAACCACAAATTTTCTAAAAAGTCTTCAAAATTTCGATCGAACGAATCATCCATTCGATCAACCGAACCTGTCAAAAATGGACTTTTTCACTTTAGGTGAAGAAAGTACTATCAAAGCTAGCTTTTCAACACAAACAATTAAAAACTATCAGCTTGAGGTCAAGCTTGACTCAAAAGATGAAGAGAAGCCAAAAACACTAAGAGAGGAAGGTGAGAGGAAAGCCAAAAGAGAGGAAGACCTTAAGCAAAGAAGTGGTTCCTCTATAAAAAATTTATAGAATTATAATCTAGTGAGGGATAGAGCTAAAAGGCCAATAAAAACACCCATGAGATAGATTTGCAGACATAATTATATTCGCTGCCTAGCAGTTGAAGAAGTAAAGGAAAATGAAAATATTATCAACGAAGCTTTGAAAAGTTCAGAGGCTGATAAGTAGTACAAAGCCATGTGTGAGGAGATTGATTTTCTGAGGGAAAATGACACTTAGGAGTTACTGAAGAAATTGGAAGGAAGAAAGCTAGTTGATAACAAATGGACCTTTAAAAAGAAAGAGAAGGTTGATGAAAATTTTAGGTACAAAACTAGACTTATCGCTAAATGGCTTATTGCTGAGTTAGAGGTCAATGATGAAACATTCGTAGTGTGTTGTGATAACCAAAGTGTAATACAACTTTTGAAATATAAATTATTCTATGAAAGAACTAAACACATTGATGTAAGACTTCACTTTATCAATGATGTGTTGAATGAAGAAAATGTTAATGTTTAGAAGGTAGAAAAGGAGGAGAGTATAGTTGATTTTGTGACTACGATGGTATTGATTAAGAAATTCATATATTATTGTCAACTGATTGGTATGCCAACTAATGAGTTAAGAATTAGTTGAGAAAGACTGTTAAAGGAAGAATAATCGAAGGTTTAGGTAGCAAGTTTATGCTGAAAAAGTATGTTAAAGGATGTTAATGTGAAAAAAAGAAGAAATTTAATGTTACAAAATTTGATTCCAGGTAGAGATTGTGAATATGATTCAATTTTGTGGTTGATTCATTTGGACGGATGACAATAATAGTTCGAATGAATTCTTACAAGTTAGAAGTCAAAAAACATGAAAAAAATTGATCGAATAAATTGAGAAATTCATTTGAATGTATTAGTGGGATAAACAAGTCAAAGAATTGAAAAAATTGATTCAAAGAATCGAGATTTCTTCAATCGAATAGAGCTAATTTTCATTAACTAAATTTAATTTTGTATTTTTTTAATTTTATTAAAAATCTTCTTTAAAGAGGAAGTCTTCTAAATTAAAAGGGAGATTTTATAGAAATAAGAGAAAAAAGTTAATAAAAAATATAAAGAGAGCAAGAGAGAGAGAAAAAGTAATAGAATGAAGTACTATTCTTAATCTTTTATACATTAAATCTTCAGTTAAATATAATTTTTTTTCTCTATTAATGTTATTTCTATTTTTGTGATTTGTGTTTCCTTTGTTCTTAAGAGTTATTAAATGATTGTATAACTTTTATTTCAACTAGTGTTCTAAGAACTTGCTCATTTGATTTTTTCAACAGAGACTCTACAAGAAAATTGAAGCCAGCTAGCAATCAATCCTTCATGGCTAGCTCTGTCTGTATAGTCGAAGATTTGATTGCAATGGACGCTAAAAGCCTATGGATTACTTATACAATAAAGCCCTTCTGTTTGAAGTAGTTGAACTAGGATATACTGTAGGCCGAAGTGGCCTTTAAAATATGATGTCTTAATTACCCTTTTCAATTGCTTCGCCGCATTTAAGTTGCTTCTGGCTCTTTTTTTTGTCTTATTCGGCTCGTGTCCTCAATGAAAGAGCATTATGCAAGCAGGGGCACGAGGGAAACAGAGAACCACACTAGCTAACTTTTCTTTTAAGTGCATGGAAGGACCTAGCACTACTTTATCATGATAGTCATCTAGTGATAGATGGTCAAATCCCAAGTTTCCAATAAGACACAAAGCAAAAAAGGAGACGGGACGAGCATCTCCTTTGCTTCACTAAGTTAAGCTTGGAAGAAATGTGGATCATCAATTCATTTTGGGTTAACGTCCCGATGTTTCCATTAAATATATTTTGCAACATAATATATAGCAATCAATTTCATTAGATATCCTATCATGATTTGAATATAATCTAAACCTATTAATTTTTTTGCAACTTGTTTTAGAGAATTAGATATCCATCATGCAATTTTCACATGTTTTAAAGAAAATAAAAAACAAATTAGTTACAATTTCACCAATTAAATGTATCACTATTCAATTTATTATTTTTTAAAAAAAATCTTATGTGGCCGTAATATATTCAGTCATTCTATATATTTAATATGCTCTCTAATCCTATACGGGTGATATTTGAATCCCAAACACATTATACCATTCTGAAGGATTCTAAAATTAGGGAATTTGTACCTCATTGGTACAACTATGTAATCTTCTTCTAATGAATCTTTAAACGCGAGTGCGTTCCTACCACATCAAGTAATAAATTTTCATGAACTAATTAACATTATCAAGGTTCTCGATCATCTATGTATCTAACTTACTGTAAGTGGTTGTCGGTAGCCTTCTCCGGCAGGTGGCAGCGGAGAAAAAACACAGGTATAAATTGACAAAGCTTTCACAAAGCGACAACCAGCAGCAGTTCCCAGGTGCGGCGTTCGGCGGAAATAAAAATAAGAAAAATAATAAACATTTGCCTTACTAAAATCCCCCAAATCAAACTTGGTATATAAACAATTAATATCAAACCAAATTAACAAAGAATAAAAATCATCTTTAGTTGGTCTAATTCATTAAAATACAAATCCCATATTGCATAAACCATTAGTAGATGTCCCCTTGAAAGCCTACAGAAAAGTCCTTCATGTCCCCCATTCACATCCTTGATAAGCCTTTTATCAACCCCACTTCCGCTACCATTTTCTTACATTAAAGTCCCTTCGGTTTGCACCATTTCCTAGTGCGCTCGTGTGCCGAAATAGTTTTAAGATTCTCTCTTTCTTCTTTGTTTTTCTTATTTTCCATTTTATTTATCCTTCTTCTTTTTCTTCTTCTTCTCTCTCTACCAACAATGGCATCATCTGTGACAGGCACTGGCTCTCCTTGTGGTGCATGCAAGTTTCTCAGGCGAAAATGTGTGTCGGATTGCATATTTGCTCCGTATTTTTGCTCCGAGCAAGGACCTGCCCAGTTTTCTGCTATTCATAAAGTTTTTGGTGCAAGTAATGTGTCTAAATTGCTATTGCATGTCCCAGTTGCTGATCGTTGTGAGGCTTGTGTTACTATTGCCTATGAAGCTCAAGCCAGGATTAGAGATCCGGTTTATGGTTGTGTTGCACACATTTTTGCTTTGCAACAACAGGTCAGTACTTTCTTTCTTTTGTATTTATTGTTTTTTTTTTTTTTTTTTGGCTAATCTAATATGCCTCTGATTGTTTCCTTTAAGGCATCAGTTACATCCATGAGTTCTTTCATATTGGTTGCATTAATTTTGTTTCTTATGTCAAATATTCCCTTTTGAATTTTCTTCGAGTTGCTTTCAAAAAGCATTGTAATGCTACAGATAATCTGTCCTTATAATCTACATACTGTACTTAATTACACGAGCCATTTTAATTAATATTCATTACTTAATTATGAGCAATATTTATGAATCGGAGATATATGATTACTCGAATCAAATTATCAACTGTCAAATTTTAATTAATGCACGGAGTTTGTTTTTCTTTGTTTAATATGTCATCTTTTCCATTTGGAAGAATTATATAGAATCTTTTATTCATTTATGGTAACTGTAGTCTTCACTATTAATTGTTCTAAATATAATTTTGCCATCTTTTTTAATACTTGAAGGTGGCATGCTTGCAAGCTCAATTGATGCAAGTGAAGGCTCAGCTGGCTCATCATCAAAACATGATGGATTCGAGGAACATAGAGAACCATCAATGGCCAGGAAATCCTACTGGGGTATCATCGTTTCCAACTAATTATCCAGCTAAATACATGAATCCCATATCCCCACAAAGCTCAATGGAATCAGCTGATCACACCCATGAAGGGACGAATATGCAAGAGATAGACACCAGAGATGAATTGTCATTGCAAGATTATCCTAATAACGAGATCAAGAGACCATATAATACTGACTTGGGTGAGCTTCAAGCACTTGCCCTTAGAATGATGAGGAACTGATGATGATGACCAATATCATCATGATAGATTTTGTTCATGGTATTTGTTGCTGGTGCTGATCATGATCCATGCCAAAAATGACCAAAAATAGTGTATATACTGAGAGAGAGTAATACCGTCGAAGAAAATTGGTATAATTTGATAATTAGGCCTAATATTGGCATTTCCTTTTTGATCAATTTAAGTTAAGACAACTTGAAAATGAATTATAGTCTATACCTCTCTCTCTTTCTGTAGCTACTATATGTGAATAAATTACTGGCTGGGGTGGTCAACTTTCTTTAACTTGATAATCTGTGATATACTGAGAAAGAATTTACCGTGGACAATGCGCCTGTCAGAGGAGTTAAAAGATAATTTTAAATTTTGCTGAAGAACAATAATTGAGCCACTTAATAACAATTTTTTTTAGAAAAATATACAATTAACAAAAAGGAAAAACCTTGGAATTTGGATCATCTTGAAATTGTATTTATTACATTGCCTATCAAGTTCAATCATAAGACAAATATATACAAAGTTTAACTCTCCTGTGTCGTTTTCTAGTGGGATAATATTAAACTAGTTAAAATGGGTATTGTTAATTAGGGCTGAGTTCTAGGACACCCCCTTGATTTTAATGGAAAGCTCCAATTCAATTTTCTCTTCTCTTTCCTTAATCAAGCACTTTGACATTATATAAATTCTTATTTTCCCTTTGATTTTCTTTATTAATTTAAAAAAGTAAACACACATATTAAATTAATACGATGGTATTAAAGTCTTTGAGTCGCTTCTTCCAATAAGTCTAGATCCAAATGCAGATTGCTTGAACTGAGTGATATTATGACTTTTGCTTAGAGCATTTCGATCTCTTCAATGGAGATATCGGAAGAAAAATGAATGCTACCATTGAAATCAATGGGTATTAATCTCGGACCCCACTTGTCTAGGGTTCATAATTTATTCTAATAGGCAGGTTCACCGTTCACCTAATATAA
The DNA here is from genome assembly GCA_035590515.1 of Trichilia minutiflora. Taxonomy (NCBI): domain Eukaryota; kingdom Viridiplantae; phylum Streptophyta; class Magnoliopsida; order Sapindales; family Meliaceae; genus Trichilia; species Trichilia minutiflora. The sequence continues at coordinate 5,120 of JAVXUL010005312.1, read as the reverse complement.
GTACTCTTAATTGATTTTAATACCAATCCCATAAAGTCTTGTACTCGTTCATACAGACAAGGTGTCCCCTTGATTGAATTCAAAAGACTGTAGTGGAAGTTAGAAGCTTTCGCAACTATTATCAGCCAATGAAGCAAATTATTTGTTTTCTGGTTCTCCAAATTCTATATTGGTAGGCTGTTGGCATATACACACATATCACGAAATGTATGTTTCACCTGAAATAATTACAATTAATTAGCTAGGAGCATCGCTTGGATTGAGGATAACACATAGACCATATATATAATACACTATTTTGTTCATAATTTATATTACACAATTATTCTGACTCATTCAATGATTTAATTAATTACCCATGTAGATCAGACGTTGACTTGGCATAAATCATCTCCAAATATAAAAGTTCGATTTCAAATGATGAAAGAATTTAAGCATAAAGTCTATATATAGGTGAAAATATTTTGTTTTATTAATTGCAGATTTAGGTTATGGTTTGATATAAACATCCCCATAAAAAAAAATCTATGAAAGAAACAAGAAAAAAGTTAGGTCATAATTATACTGGGTTTATATAAGGGAGAAGACAAATATCCCTATAATGTTTTTGAAATATCACATGTTTTTTTTGTTAGAATATTTGTGATAAATTTTTTTTATAATTTTTAAAAATATCAATTAATCCCTCATCAGAATATTTATAATAAATATTTTTTATTGATTAAGAAAATAATAAATATCTCTAACAAATGATATTGACTTTTATCATATAAGTTTTTAATTAAACATAAATATTAATTTTTTAAAAAATAAAAATATTTTAAATTTAATTTATAATTTTAATATTTTTATACTAAAAAATTATAATCTAATTTCTAAAAATTAAATAAAAATAATTTAAATATTTTTATTTATATTATTAAATAATTATAATATTTTATACTATACAAAAATTTTAATTTATAAACAAATTATAAAAGAAAAGAAAGAAGCCGTGCGGCACAATAAATTAATAATTTTAGTCAAGCCGCATTGAAATATTAATAAATTCTCAATTTTTACGAGCCAATGACCATACTATACAGAGATATACATAAACTAATTAATATTATAACCAATTTAATCTTAGTCAAGCGGCATTTATTACAAACCCAATTATGAGATACATTCCTTCATTAATTGAACTTGGAAAGTAATTATTCCAAAGAAAATTAATTAAATATATGATTAGTGATGATCTTTTGAATGTGAGCTCCAGAGAAAAAGAAAAGAAAAGAAAAGAAAAAGCAGTTGGAAAAAAAGGTAAAAAAAGAACCAAAAAAGAGAAGACAAAAAAGAAAGAAAGAACTAGACTTTAATTAGTTTACTTTTAAAAAATTTTAAGTATGGTCTCTTCATTTGTTTAAAGGGAAGGAGAGCATGCTATCTCTGTCGGAATCGTGGAAATACTTCCAACTCTATAACTTTTTAATTTGGGTGCATTCATCGAATCGAATTGTTGCCAATTCTTATTTTTTTTAAGAAAAGGAATTAATTTTTGTTCAGAAGAGAGTGGAATGAATGGTGTTTTGATTAAAATTAAAATAAGATAATTAATAAATATAAATTAATGAACTAAACAATTGAAAGAAACGTATGAAGGGGTTTGAATAGTAAGAAATTAAAGTTTGACTATTGAGTTCAATCACTGCCGTTGGATTTTAGGGACGAGTAATGTGATTGGAATGAATCAGACAGTGTCTTTACAATAATAACTCGATCCCTTGCTTTCTAAATGTGAAAAAAAGAAAAAAGAGTAATAGATTGATTAATTAATTATAAGTTCGGCTACTGCATCAAAAGTGGTTAGGCCGAAACTTTGAATGGAAGAATGACTCAAAAGTAATGGGCTGGACTTGTTGTGAAATAAGTGTGTTTTCATATAGGATACGGTACCTTCTTTCTTTGGTCTATGGAAATTATGATCTTTAATTGCTAATTAATGACGGTTTCCAATTAATAATAGAGTGATACAATATCCATATCTATTGTATAATTAAAACTCTATCCGAAGATCTATGTCTAGATTGAAAAGTCTACTCTAATAATAATTAAGGAGTCTATTCATACACTTTTGGGAGGAAACAAAAATACACATTTAATCCACAGTTACAGTAGTTAAGGCCTAATCACACTTTAAAGGGGTGGGTAAAAATTTCTGTAAGGAATCAAAACCCAGATTCTCGACTCTCCAATTATTGTGCTAAGAGGTAGTTGCTAATAACAAAATGGTGTTAGAAATCCAATTATTTATATAATTTTTTTTTTTTACAAATTGAAATAATAATAGTTTATAATTGCTATGTATTTTTTATTTTCATTAGAGTAAATAAAAATTGACAAGAGTAAATTAAATAGGATATCATATAATATATAACTTTACTACATTAATTTAATAAAAAGAGTTTGTATAGAAATTTATATTCTCATTATTATTTTTAACGATGTTTTTAAGTGAACAAGATAATTGTAACTACTTCATCATCTTTTGATTAAGTTTGTTATCTTTGATTTGAGTATTGATGTTCAGAACAAGCTAGCAAATAGGGGACGTGTCATGTGAAATACAGAGAAGAACATATCTATGGTCAACTCCTTCAGGAAAGAAATATTGCATTCAAGTTTTCTTTGTAACTTATATAATAAGCAAAGTAAGTGACTTGCAGGCATAAACATTTTCGAGTTCTAAGCCAGTTCCTCTCTATTTAATTTCTTTTATATGTTTGATTCTCTTATGTGTTGGATTGCATATATAATAGAAACGACTGTTTTTTCATCAATGTGTATGGCTAGAAGGCATATAATAATTCAAATAATCAAGAACCAGACATTGTACTTCAGCTACATATGCAAAGAACAAAATAAAATCATTTTTCAATTATGTAATATTGAATTATTTGCAATCAAAGGAAAATATTAAATTGGAAGCAAGAGCTAGTGAATATTTAAAATGTCATCCAATCATAAATTATGAAGATACATAAAACATCAGGGTGCATGTAATAATCTAATATTATCATGTTCACCTTATGTATCTAGTGTTTAATGAGACGGAATCAAAAGGGTCACTTCTAATGAAGGGCACCTACTAAATCATACTTTAATTACACATACTCTATCGATGTTCTTCTTCTTTAAACAATTGCATGGAAATCGAAGATGTTATTGCTTGTGTCCAAAGCGTCCCTAATGCAGATATGAATGTTTGCATTTTATACTACATTCACTAAAAATCTTTCATTATGACTGGATTATATTGTCTTACTATCTATATTCCATGATCAAGCTTCAAGCTTCATCCATGCTATCGTCTTTGATCGGAAAGAAGTGCCATGCAACCATATTTTGAAACTTCTTGCAATCTTCTGAAGAAGAAATTCACTAATAATTTACTGAGAGACCTGAAATTTCACCAAAAAAGGAAAAAAGTTTAATTAATTAGCGATTTCTATGGTTCTATAGCTAAGTGTTTTCAGTTCTGCAGCAACTAATTAATATAAGTTTCATTAACAACTCAACCTAATTATTCTTGTATACTGAAGATTATATCAAATTTCTCAGGGCAAATGAAAGAGAGAGAGAGAGAGAGCAAAACAAACAAACAACGCAAGTTTCTGTAAATTACCTTGAAACAGGAGCAGCTTTTACAGATTCAAATATGTCTCAAATATGATAATAAATCTCACAGTTAACAAGGTTAATATCATTGGTCATATTTTTAAGCTCCAAGTAATAAATTTCTTAAATTAAATACATGAGGTACATTTCGCTTAGGATAATTCTAAGATGCATGTGACTGTACGGATATCAATTTTCAGCTCTCTTTGTGGACAATAATCTGTGTTCACATTCTGACAATTGCAAGTACCAAGCAACCGACAAACCTTAGAAAACAAAAGCGCTGTAAAAATTACCAATTAATTGTAATCGATGAAGACTAAACTAAATTAGTAGATTTGATCCCAATGATCAAACAAATTCAGCAAAGGGTTAGTAAAGAATAAAGTTCATGTACTATAAATCGTCTTGGGATCATCTACCTTATGAAAATGATGTACTTTCTTATGCTTTTAATCTGAATATGAGACACAAATTTAGGTGGTTGTCCTCGAAAAATTGAACGTGTCATAATCTAGATAGATTCAACCATTCAACCACTCTTATCTCATCATCAGATAAAAAAGCGAAGAAGAGACGTTTATATGCAAGTCATCATCAGATAAAAAAGAGAAGAAGAGACGTTTATATGCAAGTACATCGACCTGGAGCTTTATAACTATCCCTACGCACAACGGCACAAGGCTCATTCATAACAAAAGGATGTAATTGCACCACTAACTTTTCAAGTATGGAAATAAGAACATGAATTTTTGCTTGAGTGGAGCAAATAGTTTCCATTTCTTTGTAAGTGATGTATATAGATCTTATGGTTTAGGCTTGAAACTAGTATATAACGTCATCTCTATAGATTGTGCATATTAGATTTTTATAAAGGAAGTATTTTAAAGCTGACTAGATAAATTAATTAGGTCTCAAATTTTTAGGTCCTCTCTAGGTTCATAAACCAAAAAGAAAATTAGTTTAAGCAAAATCAGATTTTTCCCGATTCTGATAGAAATTAAATTACACTTTTGTTCTACTAGTATCCCAGGTTACAATCAATTAAAGAAAAAAATAATAACTGGTTTAGGTTTTCTGGATTATGAACATTTCTAGGGTTCCTAAGTTTTATTTATGGCAACAAAAGTGGTCTCAAACTATGCAGCTAGCAGCAATTCAAAATTGACAGAGTGGTGAGTTTGATCTTCACCAATTTAAGGGTCTCTCGTGTTGCAACTCTATCTTCTCAAGAATTTTGAATATAGCCAAAGGCCACGGATTGAAGGTCATCAGGGTCTTGGAAACTCCATTGCCTACTGTCTGTATGCATGTCAAGTGTTTCCATTGAATGAGAAGCCTCTCCAAAGCTTGAAAATGAGAGGAGTTCTCTTGAAAAGACTGAATTTTCATAATTCCCCGAAGAGTTTGGATTCACGAAACCAATGTCAGAATATAGCATCGTTGCAGCTTGTTTGTGTATG
>JAVXUL010005291.1:0-12688 GCA_035590515.1 Trichilia minutiflora | reverse complement strand
TCATCATTAAATCGCGCAAAAGGTATGAATATTCAGATTCATAGCATTAAACGCAATAAGTTTATCGCATGGATCCTATGAGGGAATCGAAAAATTTATTTTTTCGTTACTTGTATGGTTCCGGTTTCCTAACATCAATCTATGGTTATCAACATGCCATTTATTAAAGGCATTTTACTCCTCTTATGGAGCATTTACCTCTAATATTATAAGCAATTCTCCTTCTAAAATATATTTAAATTCCTTGAAATCAAAAACTGTTTTTAAATTTTTTAACCAATCTTTAAAGTTTGGTTTAAAAAAGAATTTGTTATCCAAAATCTTTTGAAAAACATTTGATGACGATATGTTGTTTAATCAGAAAGAGAGAACTGAAAAAATACAAAAAACAATTATTAATGTATTGAATGATTGAAATGAATTCAACTATTGAATATATTAAATAAAAATTATACTAATCATATTAGCTCTTATTATCTAAATTAAATCCTACACTCTTTAACATAAGAGTTAAAAGTTATGTTTGAATTTTTAAGAATTAGTAGGAACTAATTTTTCATTTAATATTAATTAACCTCATATAATAGAAATCTTGATCAATTAACTTCAATGAGTAAAGAAATAACTGTATCATATATAAGACTCGATTTATTTCTTTAACATATGTAATACCTGAATTTTTTCTCAAGGTGTTTTAGTCATTTTACCAAAGAAAGGCATTTTTATTATTTTATAAAATATATGTTTAGGTGCTAAAATTTAGTTTATTAACCTTGTATTGGTGTTTAATAAGTGAATTGAGGTAGTTTAATAAAGATTGGATCTGTTTAGAAAAAATTTCTTAAAACACCATTCGTGCAACCGAAATTTCAAGGCAAATTCTTGTTGATCGAGATGGAGTTTTAGAATATAATTTATTTTTATAGAAAGAGGACAGACAGATGATTTCATAGACGAAAACAAAAGTGAAATTAGATATCGGATGAATGAGCAAATAGCGTCAAAATATAGAGAACTTAGATGATATTTTTCAAGGGTTTGATCAATATTTGTCGAGGGACTGAAATGATATTTTTTAATAGAAGCCAAAGTGCCAAGTCTCAGCCTCATACATGACAATTATCACAAACTCCCAATATATACTTTAATCCCCTAAATATATATTGAGAGCCTATATGACTTCTTAATACCTAATAATAAATCAAAATCACTCCCAAATATTATCCAAACAATCAAACTCATTTATCCCAAATTTTATAACACAACCCAACATTAATTTAAATCCAAACCAGACATAAGTTTATAATGAAATTAATATATCATAATTGACAAAATATTTATTAATAAAAAATTCATTGCTTATTACAAAAAGTTTACATATTCGATAACTTTAATTTTAAAATTCATATAAATTTTCTTATTACAAGCAAAGCGTAAAACTGAAATTTTAAATGCAACTCAGCAGATTTAACTAGAAACATTATGTGAGTTAAGTACAAAGTCTATCTGAAATCACGAGGCCCTATACAATCATCAATGTCCAAAAAGCACAACTAGTTTGATTTACCTGAAACTAAAATATAAGTGGGATGAGTATATAGGAGTATACTTCATAAGTGAACTAAGTTATAAAATAAATAATAATTCTTTCAATAAAAATCCTCAAAATAAAATAATAAATAATTTAATTTAAAAATTGGTCCATCATTGACGTTAATCTCGAGTTGTTACATGGTGATATCTATAACTATCCTCAACACAACTTACAAGTGGGCGGTAATCTCAATCTCACACATCAATCAATTTCATCCCCTTATACATGTCCCACTTATAATCCACTCACCTAAACTGTCTTTATCCAGATCTGTCCTAGACTACAACCCTATAACTACATTCAATATATATTTGTGACCTACTCAGCCGTAATCACCAATATATTTTATATATTCATGTAATCCACAAAAATAACAATGATCAATAATTAATCATAATTTCACCAAACCATTTAGAAAGTTACACATATTGAAATTCAATCCATAATTATTCTATTATCACAGTTTATACAAATATATTTTTATACAAGCCATATATGAATAAATTTATAAAACAAAATCAATGAATATAAAAATCTTACTTACTAAAACAAGTTTAAATATTTAAGCTTGTTAAAAAACATTCTAAAAGTAACAAAAGAATTTAAAATGTCTACTTATAGTCTAAGAACAGTACACACTTCCTAATCACCCTCGTTCCTCAATCTCTCATATGAGTCCCTTGTTCAAGTATTGTTTCTTAAATACAAATATATCAATAACCATATTAATTTTCATAACTAAAAGTATAAATACAACCCATAGGCACTTAATGAACTCTAATCGGGGGGTTTTAGAGTTGATTTATATAAAATCGAGTAAATTCTTGTTTTGGGGCAATTTACTCGATTTTTAATAATTCGAATTTAATTTAAACCTATAATTCATCTATTTTATGATTAAAATAACACAATATGACCTAATTTAATAAAATTGATGAATGAATAAGAAATTTTTACCAGAACAATAATTTGTTTATTGTTCAGTTCCACATATGTTTTTTAAATTTGAGTTTTAATTACCTAATTTCATAACTTTCTATTCTATAACGCATTATAAATTTTCGCAATTAAAACTAATTTAAATTCAAAGGTGTATAATAAAATTCAAATTCAAAAATTATTTAAATGTGAAACAAACTCTTAAAACGAGTTAGAAGTATCACCAATTACCTTGTAGTACCTTTGAAATAATTTGATTTTGGCTAATTCTTGAAAAACCTGAATTTGGACAAAAACTCTAATTTCTTTTCTTTATGATTTCTTACCCATTTTGATAAATTGAAGTTTGTAAGAGATTTAAAATGTTGAATTAAGTAAGAAATTAAAGAAAAATAAGAAAATTACAAAAATAAAGAGATGGGTTTTAAGAGGCAGTAAGGAAACCATAAGAAAGAAAAGAAGAAGAGAAAAGAAAAAAGAAAAAAAAAAGGGGAAGGGGATTAATCATCTATTTATAATACAACATAAAATTATCATATTACCCTTGAGAATATAAAGGAGGAAGGTTTCAGATAGGTTAAAACAGACTTTTTGTAAGGACTATACTAGTTATTACATCTAAGTTAATCTTTACCTACTCTTGATCTAGGGTAAACACCCTAGTTTGGACTCTATCTTGAGTTCTCTGAGCACCCTAAAAGGTTGTGGATGAACTACCTATCCCTGGTCTTCTACTAGTAGAAATTGTAGCCTACTCAACCGTTGGTTGCTATTGAGTTGTATGATATTAGCTTGTCTAATCGCCTACTTTTATTTTGCTTGATATAGGATAGAACTTTTTCACATGTCTTATTTGCCAACAATGATAACATACCAATTGACTGATGACATAGACTCAAATGATACTGTTTGCAATTAACACATTGATCTGCCTCTGTCTCAAACTTTGTGTCTGTTCCTGAGTCGATAACTCAAATCTTAAGATTTTTAACCCTAAGAAAAAAAAATGAAGGATTACTCGTAGGGTTGGTAGTAGAAGTACTGCTGAATGATCCACTACTACGACTTTTCTTATATGGCAAGCCAACATATATACTTAGATATTTTCTTTTCTAAAATTGACTCTTTGACTTTCTTTCCCAACTGACTTCTCAACTTGAGTGCCATCTGAATTATTTCTTTACAACCTTGATTTTCTATTAGTGAACTTTTTTTATATCTCAAAGTTCAGACCCTTTTCAAACTTAACCCATAAACTTTTCTCATTCGTAAACTCAGGCTCAAACTCAATCAATGTTCTTAACAGTATCTCATACTCTGCACTGTCTCATCTATCTATTTCAATTTTAGGAACTCTTGTTTCTTCTGATTACAATGAAATGGATTATAATATTGATCTTAGAATTTTTCCATCAAACTATCCCAAGTTAATTACACTATAGCTTTTGCTTGGAAATTTACCCACCACATGGTTGCACTACCCCCTGACAATCGAACTGCCATCTTCGATTTGTAATTGTCTTCTAACTCTATGTCATTCAGATCACCTTCCAATTTCCTGAACCATTGGTTGAATAGAGTAGTATCTATTATACCTTTGAATATAACACTCTATAACTGTCCAATTTCTTTAATCAACTTAGATAATTTTGGGACTTATTTGGATGCTTCTGCTATTACAAGTACTGTAGTAGGCGATAGATATGAAAACGAATACATATATAACATCTACCCAATCTGACCTTATGTATGAGTAAAACCTTAGGCATTCTAATAAGTTATAAAGGTAGTTCATACCTCAAGAGTTATAGGTAGAGGTATCCCTACTCTTGGGTGTTGATATTGAGGTGAAAAAGGTACTTATAGTTCCTCAGTCTCAAACTAAGGTATATACAAGGTAACCTCATCTTCTATATCAAGTATGATCTACCTTCAAGGTTTACTCCAACTTTATCTAGATCTCAAAGACATCGCTAGTACAAAAATAAACATAAGATTCAATTCTACAAATTTAATATGGTGATAATGCATTATGTAACTCAACTCACTTTGTCCACTAGAAAAATTTTTAAAATCAATGAAATCATATATAAAAACCCTATAAATCAATTTTAAATAATTTCAAATATGTTCAAAATCTTTTAAAAACTTAAGACTCTAACACTAATAAAATTGTTACATCTCCATCCATAAATTCCACACGTGACAACTGTCACAAACTCCCAAAATATACTCTAATACCTCTAATACATATTGAGACCTTGTAACGCTTCTCAGAACCTGATAACAAATCAAAATCACTTCCAAATATTATCTAAATAACCAAATCTTTTATCCTAAATTTTATAACATAACCCAACATCAATTCAATTCCAAATCAGATATAAGTTCATAATGAAATTAATACATCATAATTAATAAAATATTTGTTAATAAAAAAATCGTTGATTATTATAAAACATTTACATATTCAATAACTTTAGTTTTAAAATTCGCATAAATTTTTCTGTTACAAGCAAAGTGTAAAACTAAAATTTTAAATACAACCCAACAGACTTAACTAGAAATATTATATAAGTCGAGTACAAGGTATACCTGAAACCATAAGTCCTTATACAATCACCACCATCCAAAAAGCACAACTAGTTCGATTTACCAAAAACTGAAAAATAAGTGGGGTGAGTGTACGAGAGTATATTCTATGAATAAACTAAGTTATAAAATAAATAATAATTCTTTAAATAAAAATCCTTAAAATAAATTATCTTATTAATATAATATAATGATATGAAAACTTTTAAAAGAAATTTAAATTAAAATATTTAATCTACTTTAAAAACATAGTCTGTTATAAAATCATTGAGCTGACTATCATTTTTGGTAGTTGCTCTGGCCTTAAGCAATCCTAAAATCATTAGTGGATTTTTCATGTAATTTAAAAACAATGAGATTTTATAAAAAAAAATATATTTGAGATAGTAAAAATAAAATAAACTATGATTTAATTTGAAAATCGATCCATCACTGACGTTGACTTTAAATAGTGAAACATTACTCACAGGTGGATAATCTCAATCTCACACATCAATTAGTGTCATCCCTATATATTTGCCTCACCTGTGGTTCACTCTCATAGATGACCTTTACTCAGGTCTGTCCTAGGCTACTACTCTGTAACTACTATAAACATATATGCCCAGCCCACTCCGCCGTAATCACTAATATATTTTATATATTCATACAATCAACAAGATCACAATGATCAATAATTAATTATAATTTCATCAAATCATTTAAAAAGTTACACATATTGAAATTCAATCTATAATTGACCTATAACCATAATTTATACAAATATATTTTTATACAAGCCATACATGAATAAATTTATAAAACAAAATCAATGAATCTAAAAATCTAACTTACTAAAATATTTTTAAATATTTAAGTTTGTCAAAAAAAAACATTCTAAAAGTAATAAAAGAATTAAAAATATTCACTCACAATTTAGAAAGGGTATACATTCTCTAATTACCCTTCACTCTTCGACACCTCACATGAGTCCCTCGTTCAAGTATTATTACTTAAATATGCATATATCAATAACCATATTAATTCTCATAACTAAAAGTATAAACGCAACCTATATACACTTAATGAATTCTAATTTCTAGAGTCGATTTATATAAAATCGAGTAAATTCTCATTTTTCGGTATTTACTCGATTTCTAACAATTCGAATTCAATTTAAACCTATAATTCATTCAATTTATGATTCAACTAACACAATTTGACCTAATTTAACAAAATAGATGAATGGACAATGATTTTTGCTAGAACATTATCTTGTTTATTGTTTAGCTCTACATACGTTTTTCGAATTTGAGTTTTAACTACCTAATTTTATAACTATCTATTATGTGCCCTAAATAACGCATTATAACATAAATTTTTATAATTAAAACTAATTTAAATTTACAGATGTATAGTAAAACTAAAATTCAAAATTTATTCAAATGCAAAACGAATGTTTAAAATGAGTTAGAAATATCGTTAATTCTTGACAAACTCCAATGGGGCAAAAACCCTAATTTCTTTCCTTTATGATTTATTTTCCATTTTGATAAATTGAAGTTTGTAGGAGTTTTATAACATTGAATTGACCAAGAAATTAAAGAGAAAATAAGAAAATTACAAAAACGAAGAGATGGTTTTTGAAAGGTAGTGAGAAAACCGTAAGAAAGAAGAAAAGTTACAATTTACAATTTGAAATTTTTCTTGATTAAAGAAACTATGGGTTAAATTGACCCTTCGATACACCAAGAAAGAAATCACCTAACACACGTACATTCGATTTCAATCTAACTTTTGTTAGCAAGCTCTGTGAATAGAACTTTATTTATTTTTTTAACGTTTTTAAACTTAATTATTTTAAATATTTAGGATGTTAGAAAATTATTTGAAATCATATATTTTTTCTTAAATAAATAATATGGTTTATGGTTGATTTGCTTGATGGTTGAGATTGATATATATATATATATATATATATATATATTTGATTTGATTTGAGATATGCATATGGAGGTTGAGGATGCCATGGCCATGAATGTCAAAATTGTAGCTATAAAGTTCAGTAGCCTAAACACGGATCGAAGTAGTGATCGTACTAAGTGAGTGATGCATCAATAAGACCGGTATAAAGGAGGTGATGACCTCATTTATGATGGAGTGACCCACTAAACGAAAATATAAAGGATAATTTTATGAGGATTTACAAACTACTCGAGATGAATGTCAGTGGTGGGTTTGGTTTTAGTAAATTATCATGTATTTTTTCATTTTTGATATAAAGAATGTTTATTTATACATAATCATTAGTTTTAAATGTATATATAAAACCCATTAACAGTTCAGAATTACTCTTGATCAAAGTGAATGCCAAGAAAGATTGGTCATGCTCTATAATTTGATATAATTTTGTCTGATAGGATTAACTATGATAATTTTATTCAGTTATTATGATTATGTTTAATTATGATGATATACGTGCTAGTTATGATACCCATGTTATATATGTACATGATGATATGTAAGATATATATATGATGATTTTACTTAGTTTTTCTTTTATATGAAGATTTTGCCTATATTTTATCCACTCATTAAGTCTTCCCCCGAGACTTATTCCCTCATAGTTTTATAGATTATTTAGGTTACCCAGATTTCTTAGTAGGTTTTCGAAAGCCAGCCAAATAAAACCGAATATCTGTATGCAATCACTAGGAAAATGGGTCCATTCATGCATGATTGACATGTTTTGGGTGAAAGAGATATGTGCCTTAAAAGTCAATCACGATGTAATATGTAATTGTGACTTTAAAATCTCTTATAAATCTTGTGATCAACAACATGAGTATTTCTTAAATATATTATCATTTATCATAACAATATATATGTATGATTTATATGTCATGATACCCGTGAAATATATGCAATACACACTGTTATGATGAGTTTATATTTATGAGACTATATGTTAGTGGCATTATTCTGCAATACACATTATTATGATGAGTTCATATTTATGAGACTGTGTATTAGTAGCATTATTCCTAAATATTCCTAGTTGTGGGACTATAAAGTGAGGCCTTTGTAGTATTGGAAAGACTAGTATACACTATCTTTACTCTTTGTGATAGAGGATAATCAATCTCATAGATTATTTATATAGAGACACTAAAGGAAGTGTATATGTGCTCATTGATTTAGTATAAGTTCACTGAAAAGACTTACACAAATTGTTCGAAAGCTAATTACACTTAATCGTTAATTGGACATTTGTCTTATCAGTCATGTAAGTGATCTTTAGACTTTACAACATCATGATTACCTTATGAGTAAATTTTCATACTTTGATACTACTCAGGATAAGTTGTATTAAGGCTTGTAATAGGTAGTCATCAGGTATGTTAAAACATTCACGGAGGTATGTGAATGTTCAAAAAAGGATCTATTAACCTTAGTATTTGAAATAGAATGCTCTATATAAATAATTTAGATTTGACTCATGAAGTCCTCGATCAAGACAATATATTGTGTATGATTGAGAAGTGTGTTCTTAATAGTAATACACAATAGAGTCGTAATCTATTATTTATTATGCATAGTATTGAATCTAAAAGGGTTTGAAAATTATAGCATATCCCTGGTCCAATCAAAACATTATGTGATAAAAAGATTGAATTACACAGTAACTAATGATGAAAAGGTTCATTCTTGAAGTTTTACACTTCATTATAATCTAGGAGCCGTATTGCATGGCTAAGTGTCAATATTAGTCTATAGACATATTTAATTAATCTTGTAAAAATTAATTAAATAAAAAAAATTAAAGAGTTTAATTCACAATATGAAAAGAATTAAAGAGTTTAATTCAGGCATACATTATACTACCAGTTTTACAGTGAAACTATAGAGTCTTGCTATAAGTTGACTCCAAAATTTTCTAATTTGATTATACTTCACTTTAATATATTAAGTTAAGGTAATTTGATTGGTTAACCTAAACTTAATTATAGATTAAGTGATATATGTTAAAATTTCATCCTAACAAATGAAATTTTGACAAATGGCATAATTTTGGCCTTATATTTCAATGACAAATTAAGGGTATATTTATATGAGATGTGACTCCATCTAAACCACGCATTTGGCACCATATTTTCTATGTATTTTTATTTAATTAAATATTAATTAAATAGAAAAATATAAATATGAAAATTATGAAAAATAAAAATGATTTTTATTTGATGAAAATGAAAGAAAAAAAAAACAAAATGGGTTTGCTTTCGCTTTTAGCTGAATTTTTCATTACCTGGAATGGTAATGAATTTTTGATCATTTTGATCAATAAATATAGGGTTTTTGATCCTTGAAAACCGATCTACACATGTGTGAGAATAATTTCAAGTGTTGAAGTTGTTTTTCCAAGTGTTAGAAGCCCTAGTTTTTGCTAGAAAACATAACTTGATCAAAAGTGTTTTGATTAAGTTTTTTGTTAAGGCTAATCGAAGGGAATTGAGTGTCAAGGGCATCACTCTCTAGAGAGGATCCTAATTTAGGTCTCTAAAGCTTCAAATGGTTTAAACAAAAATTTAAGAAAAGCATGAAAATGAGTATGTTTAATTAAGCTTTTATTATGTCTATTTTTGCTTAATGCCTAGATTTTAGCATACAAACTTACATTTGATGTATTTAAGGTACTAAGCATACTAGAAACTTACATTAGGCATAATAACCCCTTTGTGTATTTTGAGTTTTAGTTGATCTATGAACATGTGAGTATATAATGATAAGTATATATATATATATATGTTTTGGGTACAGTGCCCTTTTTGTAGTGCACTGTACCCAAAACATATGTTCCATAAATCATATATGGAGATAAGTTAAGTCTCATGTATGTTTGTATAATTTATATATAACAGATTATGAGTAATATTTTATAGTTTGTATGTCAATAAAGACCTAGAGAGAAAGAGCCAGCCTTGTTTTCTGTCAATCACATTCTAGGAATTTTGGGTGTGATACCTTAGTTTCAGATACCTTATATAATAGAAATCTTGGTATTCTACACTAGTTATATCTAAAATATTGTACCTTCTTAAATAACATTTTCATCCCAACCTCACATAATAAAATCTTGATCAAGACTCGAATATTATTGAGAACTAGATAACCCAATTCAATTACATAGACCCCATACCTCTTATATAACAGAAATTTTAAAATAAGAAATTTATATAAAAGAACTATCATTTATCCTACAATAAGAGGCAAAAATTATGTAATTATTTAAACAGATTTACCAAGCATTCGATTACTCACATCTTACGTAAACACTTCTCTTGACTTAGACAATTTTCACAAAATTATCTTTTAGGGTTGAATATACACACTGACAATTATCCATCTCATAAAAAGTTATCATTATTTATACATATATATACACATGCATATCACATATACACATACATATAAATGGTGGTTTTTCAATATATATACCTAACGGTATTAATCACTTTACTTGTTGCATAAGTAATATATGCTTGTGTAATTTAATTTATTTGTCACACAAATAAACCTTTACCAAGTTAATTCACAATTCATATGATCACTATTTATAAACTCGATTGAGTTTATTTGTTATGCAAAAATATCATTACTCATTTGACTCGGATTATTTATCTCACAAATAATTACACTTGTGGTTCAATAATCACACTCGTTTAACTCGAGTGGACCTTTTTTTATTATTGTGTAACTTCGATAAGTTATTAAATAATTCACCAAATTACATAATTGATTTGAGATTTACACAATTATTAACTAGATTATTTTTATTTGGCTAAAATTATTTGTCACACAAATAATTCAGTTACATGTATAATTTGTTTAATTTGTCAAACAAAATTAAACAAACCTATTTAGGTTAATTAGGGTTTACAAAAACCCTAATATCAACCTTTATTCTATAAAATATTAAAAAATCATTTAATAAAAAATCATACTACAATCATTACAATTATATAATAATTAACCCAAAATCAAAATTATCAACATTAGGCCAATTAAATGTAGCTAATGTATTAGGTCATTAAACATACCAAGGTTGATATTTTAATCTATATTAGATATTTATTTGTATAATGTATTGATGACATCATCAAAACATCACATGTAATGTTATATTATACATACATCATACCTTACATATGCATATATATACATTATCGTATAATATGCATACATACATCATTGTATACATATGCATATATATACATTATCACATAATATACATACATACATACTTAATTAATTAATCAAATTAATTAGCAAAACAATTATGAAAATAAAAAACAGTGTTAATCAAATTAGCATGTCATTAACCTAAACTATAATTCATCATATGAATCAAACATATAGTAAAAAACTAATGAAAAAAAAAACAATTATTTAACATGTTTTTCACCGTGGTCGAACACTAAACCATCTATTTAATGATCATTTGATTATCATTAACCCTTAACAACATTCATCCATGATCATTAGCCATCTTTAACATTTAAACACTAATCAATTAAACAAAACATAACTTTTATGCATGTTTAACTACCATGGCCAAATCATTAAGGTTCCATACATGATCAATATACTTTCACTCATGAAATTAATATCAAACCATGATTTGAACACATGAAAATACAACAATTGCATATCATCTTCATTATGGCCGAATATTACACCATATATAATCATCGTGTTTTATCACTTTCATCAAATGAAATCAATGCTTCTATAGTATCATACATCATCATATGATAGTATAAATCACATCAAAATGATGAAATTCATCATCTTCTCTATGAAAACACAATATGGAACAAAAACCCTAATTTCTCCAATGTCAAACCCAAATCTTCAAATCCATCAATCACAAAACCAAATCAAGCCTATAATCAACTTATTCAAGTACTCTAATATCAATTTTGTAAGTTGATTAAGTGATTATGAAATTATTAAGATTAATAAGCCATTAATCAATATTTTCATAAACACAAAAAAATTAAAAACAAGTCAACAAGCAACAATCTTTGGTGTAAATTACTAAAGATGAAATCCCAAAACTATAGAATCTCCAAGAATCAAAACCCCAATTCTTGTAGAATATATTATGTTTTTGATGATGAAATTGGGTATTAAACAAAATTGATAAATTGGATAAAAATGTGTAATAAGTTAATTGTGTGCATTTTGTAACGTTTAATTTCTCAGCAAAATTAATTCAAAATGGTCATATTAAAGGATTAAATTGCAAGAATTTTGAGTAAAGTATTGATAATTGAGAGGCAAAGCATCAATACACAGTACAAAAAAATGCATAAGACTATTCATGTAATCTCATTTCATAGCAATGTATTGATACATGACAATAAAGTATCGATACATAACTAAGAAGAATAGTGAATATCAATACTCATATGTGAAAAGAGTCGGAGAAGTGCAAAAATTAAAGAAGTATTGATACATGAAAAATGAAATATCGATATATGGACTTTTAAGAAAATAAGGTATCGATACATTTAAAGACAA
>JAVXUL010005290.1:23618-45483 GCA_035590515.1 Trichilia minutiflora | reverse complement strand
TTATCAATGCCATATAAGATGCAAGTCTCTCCACATTAATGACGTAATATATTTTTTATGAAAACAATCCATTTATACATTGGAGATGTTCTTAGAACTTGGTAGTAATTGTTAGCGTAGATATTAAATAAGAAAATATTAAATTTAACTCAAGTTCTCGCATAGAATGTAAATCCAATGAGAATGAAAGAGGACTAAGATGCATGTTATATATATATATAAGAAAATTATTTTTCTTTGTTTTTCTGGCTTCATGGTTATGTGACCTTTTCTTTCTCCTCTTCATTCATGTTCGGTCCACTTAGGCTGGTTGCTTGACTGGAAAAAAATATTCATCACGTGGAAATCATGTTTGCTTATGAGTGATTATAACAAATACGGTAAATTAATTAAGAAAACACAAATAATTGTTAGCATTTTAAGCTAGTTAATCCTAATTATGGCTAAAAAGCTTATATAACAAAATTCTACCAAGTGTTAAAACACATATATGCAATCCCTGATAATAGCATTGGAAAGGAAGAATAAGTAGAATTTGTCAGTATTACGATGGGATATATCAACAATCACAGATATTATATCAAGAAGTAAGATTAAAAGAACAATTTACGTAATTGGACCTTTTAAGAGTGAATAGTCGAAACGTGTTTTCATTGAATGATTAATGATAATACATATACAAAAGACACAACGTATTCTAAGAACAATACATAGTTTTTGTTCTAGAAATCCAATACTACACTACTCTGCGATAAAGGGGTGTAACAGCAACTTGGATGCAGTCCATCGGTTTTCGGGGTCTTTCCGCAAGCAACACTTGATGAAATCCTTGAAATTCTCTGACGAACAATCCGGCAAACTGGGCGGCTCCCCGAAGTAGATTGCCAACATTAGGGTTGGAAAATCCGGCATCTGTCCCGGCAACAAAAACGGATAATATCCCATGTACAGTTCCATCATCGTCACTCCGAAACTCCAAATATCTGCAGCGTACCCATCATACTCGCCATGCTACTGGGTGTCAAACCTCTCAGGACTCATGTACGCACAAGTGCCAACGTAGGAGCTGCAACGCTTGAAGTCACGTCCCATGATCTTGCTAACTCCAAAATCAGCAATTTAGATTTCCATCTTCTTGTTGATCAACAGATTCGACGGCTTGATGTCACGGTGTACAATATTCTTGGAATGCAAGTAAACCAAACCCTTAAGAACTTGTCGTGAAATATTGGCGATCACATCTTCGGAGAGACGACCGCAAGATTTTCTGTAAGTATCGAGCGTCCCTGCGTCCATATACTCCATGAGAATCTTTACTTCACCGTAAGGCTTCTCAAAGATTTGATGACAATGAACAACATGTGGAGAGTTCGTTTCGCGTAAAATCTTGAGCTCTTGAGTATTGAAAGTATTTCCATTTCCATGCATGGTCTTCAAAGCATAGGCAGCTAGGGTTTGCTTATGACGTACTTTGTAGACAGTTTCTCCATTGCCCCTGCCAAGCTCTTGGAGTTCCTCAATTTGGTATAGTTCATCATCATTTGAGTGGTTGACGGAGATAGGAAAGAGTAGTGGGCAGTAGACGGGGGTTGGCAAGTCGAGGCGGAGGTTCAAACAAGGTTTTCTTACTGAATTCTTCCAAGTTTTTGTGGGAGAAAGGCTGTGGAATATAGGTTATGTTAATTGTTGTGTGATTACTTTATCTCCGTAGTTCACTATCTATATCCGTAATGTTCCTGTAAGATAAAGATTCTTTACGCTTTGTATTTTGATTCCTAAGGTCACGGAAAAAGTTTCCTATTTTGATTCGTATAATTATAATCGTTAGGTTACTGAAAAGTGTACCTCCAAACTATAGTTTATAGGTACATATTTTTTAATCTGTTTATTTTGTGTAATTTACCTTATTAATGGTAATACTGGCTAATTTTAATTCACAAAAACTTTATTTTATACAACTCTACTATGCTTTTATAAGTTGTTTCAAGGGAGAGTCTAAAAATTAAAGTTAGACATCAAATTTTAACAATTTCGATTCATTTAGAACCATATTAGTTACATATAAATTAATTACTCCATAGTATATTTTAAATATTTTTATTATGATAATGATTCTACATTATCCACAATTTAAACTTTATATTATGTAGAGTCAGCATTAACGTCAAACAATCTATATTGGTAATATGAACAGCTGTTTATGTGAATTTTTTTTCTTCTTGAAATAGTCGCTATATGTGAAGGTCTATGCCATGTCAATATCTAGTTTTATAGCTCTCACAATTAGAAATGGCAAAAAAGTTGGGTCCAGTCCAACAATGTTCCGGCCTAGATAAAAATCCAAGTTTAAGTCCAGCCTAGTTTATAATATTTTCGGTCTGGGTTGATTTTGGGCTTCAAAAAAAACTCAGGCTAATAACATAGGAGTCTCTCACTTGAGATAAAACAACATCTTTGAATATAATTTAATAATATATATAAAATAACCATAACATAGAACTGATTTATAAATATAATACAAATATATTCAAAAATATCAATTACATTAAATATAGGAAAATAATAATAATAATAATTTAATATACGAAAAATTAATTTTCTACTTAAATGTAAAAAGCTGAATAGGCCTGAATCTAATTTTTAGAAGTTTGAACGCAGTCCAAATTTTTTTCAGGTCAGACGGAGTTTGTTAAAATCGAGTCGGACCCTCTAATTTTGCCTACCCTTTCACAGTGAATTGAGTCCTACCAAACTTTTCAAAAAAAAATTCCTGCCGAAATGTTTTGGAAGTGAGTGTTCCTAAATACACTTCCTGAATTTCTCACTACACCAACTTCGTGCTGTTGATTTCTTTTATAAAAAGCGCAATAAAAAAAGTTAGTGTATTTAATACCAGTCTTTCTTAGATATCGTTCCATTCTCAACTGTGACCCAATTCAAATTTATGGTCTTGTTAAAGATAGCCCAAGCAGAATTCAAACCCATTGATAAAACCCTACCACAACTAGGGTTTCCTGCATCTCGTGCTATAAAAATGCTATCTGGTCTTCCCTCAACCTGAGATCTGACGGAGCTTCGTACAGCCGGTCTGTCGCCGAAGTAAGGTACGGTCCTTTACTTTTATCCGTGTATTTATTTACTGCTATTGATTGGTAAGTTCTGTAGTTTCCGTGAAACAATTAGCAGGAGGAAAAGCTGTAAACTTATTTGTGATGTATATAAAAGAACAATCTGGTAATATATTTTTGTTTTTGTTCGAAATGTCTCTGATGATGTTTTAAATATAATAACTTTCGTTCTACTGAAAAAAAATGCATGTGGAATGTTTATGGAGACCTGAACTGAAGAGACAATTTGTTGGGTTTTTCCCCATTTTCATTTGTATACTATATTTTTATCTTTATATTTGTTCGTGAGCTTTAAGATATTAGTATAGGAAAAACAGTGTTACTTTACTTTGTTGTTTTGTTAATTTAAAAGTAATGGCGTTTTAGATTTTTCTCTTCCTTGCTTTACTTGTTTATTGAGAAGCAGATAAATGGTTGATCTGGGTCATGATTTATTTTTAGTTTTTAATTGTTTGAAGTTTAGTTTTGTTGAGAATATTTGGTTCTTTAATTCGGCTAAAATTTTTTCCCCAAGTTTTTTGGTTTTATGTAGTGTATAATGTGACTAAACTAGCGTTGTATTGAGTAAAGGGCCTCTGATGATGATTAAAAAATACTTTCATTCTTCCGATACTAAAAATGCGGAAAAATTTTGGAGACCTGAACTGAAGAGGCTTGAGTATGACCCCTTAATGCTGTTCTGTGTTATTGTTGAAGATTTGGAACTAAAGAGTTTGAACACTTAAGAGTTTCTGTATTATTGATTTACTGAAGTGGAAGCTGGAAATGGATTGTTAGTTTGTAAATTTAAGTCTCCAGTGCCATTATTTTTTTTTTAAGTTAAACTTTTTTTTTATTTCATTTTTATTGGGACTAATATGTGACTTCAATTAGGCATTAGAGATCTTCTCTCTTATGATGTTTGAATGAAAACTTTCGTTCTCCTGAGCTTAACAGTGCTGAATATATGTGGAGACGTGAACTGAAGAGTTGCTTAAGAAGATCTTTTGTCTTGCCATGTGGCTGCCATTTTCCTTGCGTTTCAAGCTCTTATTTGCTATTGCTGTTTTTCTGTTTTTCCTTTCTGTCATCTAAGGCTTCCCTTGTGTGATTGGTTTACACTTCTAATTGCAATGTTGAACACAATCTAGTCATACAAGACTCCTTGGTTCATTTATACATTCTTATGTTAGCCAGGTAAAAATATAAATTTTTTCCACTTTCCACTTTTATGTTATATTTTGGGTTAAAGTAAAACTTAAATGAGTAAGTTCTAATATGTGGGATGAGTAAGTTTCAGAAAAATTTGTTGATAATTTCAATTAGTGTTTTGAACCAAAACATTAATTGTAATACTTGCATCGGTGTGGTTTGTGATGTTGATTTTTGCCATGATATTTAATGTTTGTATTGAGAACTGTTCATAATTTACCATTTTAGTGATGAATTTTTTATTTCCTAATTGATGTCTTGTTTTGTGTCTGTCTTAGCAGGTCTTTCTGGGTTTCACTTGAAGAGACAAAGTTCTAAACATGAGGTACCAAATTATCTGTTTTGCCCTTCTTCTTTGTGGTAAATTTTATCTAATTCGTTGATATTTTTATTTCTGATCTTCTGGTGTTGTTTTCCTCTGTTTTTGTCAATCTTGATGTGCAGCCGGCCGGTGGAAGAAGATGTAAGTTATTATTGCAGTTTGATCACATGCCCTGGCCACAAGTACAATTTCCGCCGTAGCAATTTGTTAGTTACCTATTTATCAAAATGTTTATTCAATTGAACTGCAGACTGTCAAGAATGAAGAAGAGGAATTCAACACAGGACCACTATCTGTTTTGATGATGAGCGTTAAAAACAACACCCAGGTAATGCTCTTGTTTGTTCTTGTAAGTCTCAGTTCTTGAGGGGAATTTTCCACATTCAAAGTGAAATTTTTGTTCTCTTGCTGGGCAGGTGCTCATAAACTGTCGAAACAACAAAAAGCTCCTTGGTCGTGTAAGAGCCTTTGATCGTCACTGCAATATGGTTCTTGAAAACGTCAGAGAGATGTGGACTGAGGTTGGTTTTCGACATGGAATTCATGCTGTTAATAATTCAGTAGCTCTCTTTCATTATCTAACATCTCATATTCCTTTGTTGTAGGTACCAAAAACTGGAAAAGGCAAGAAAAAATCTCTCCCTGTTAACAAGGATAGATTCATCAGTAAGATGTTCCTCCGAGGAGATTCAGTCATCATTGTTCTTAGGAATCCAAAGTGAGGTAGATCAACTTAGATTACATCAGCAACTTCAGTAAAACCATAAATATGGACTAGTGTTTGTGATCTGTGTTGCTCATCTATTAAATGGCCCACCACCACTAGATTTGTCTAAGGGCACTAATCATGTTATATGCCTTCTGATATGATGTAATACCTAGATAGGGAGATTGGTGGGGAATATTAAGTTTCTTCACTTAGGATGACTACTTCATTGAGAGTTTGTGTTGTAAATTCAATGGATTGATCAAATTTTATAACTCAAATTACAATTTTAAATGATGAGAATGCATTCAAGTTTTTGCTGCTGAGAATGGTCTTTGGGCGTTTTCATTGTCAGATTTGCACCCTTAGGCGGTTACATGTTGTGCCCACCTGAATACTTGTATTACTGGGTAAGGCTGGGGGGGTTTGATCCGTATGTAACCTCTCAATAACCCTTCATTGTAATATTCAAAGTATGACATCTCTGAATACTCGTCACTGCAATGTTTTAAGTGGGAAATTACAGTGCAAGAGTTGGATATTTTAAAAGAGCTCGACAAAGTGGGATTTATGGTACATTCAATTGTATTGTATTTTATAGCATGTTATTTACTAAGGTCAAACTTTCTGATCAGATTTGGTGAAATGAACATAAGAGATTTGAAATTTGAATATCTCAGATAGTAGTAGACATTTAATTTATAATAGTATTTAAAAGAAGACAAGGGATTCGACGCAAAATTTTAAATTTAATTTCTTAAATTTGACATTGATGTCATATGTAATTATGAAGGTATAAACACAAAACCAATATGTTTTTTTGTATGTTTAAAAATAATGAAAAATAAATTATTAAAAATAGAAAATAGTTTCTTTGCTGTTTTTCTTGTTTACCATTCTTAAAAACCGATTTCTCAAAATTAAATTTTAATTAAGTTATTAAAACAACTTTTATAAGAGGCGGAGGCGCTTTCGATATTTTTTATTTTCGATATTTTTTATTTTAAACTACGGTTGGTACAAGAAATTGGGGTCGTCTTCAATCTCAAGCGTTAGTTAATTTTTTTTTCTCTTTACTCCTGCTCTGAGACTGTAAAATAAAAGAAATTCTCAGGGGTAAAGTCGGTTTCTCGGTGAAAATCTTCTGATACTTAAATCAATAAAGGTTTTGCTTGTGTGTATGGAGTGAAAAAAGCAAAACAAAAACTAGAGAAAGAAAAGGGTTTCAGAGAATATTTTTCTTCCCTTTTGTGTGTGCGAGAGTTCGTATATAAAGTATAGAATGTTCTCTCAATAATGAAAAAATGTACCTCCTATTACTTTTGGATTCAATTATATTGAAATCATAGATTTCTGTGTCCTGCGAACATGGGTCATCATACAGTTGACGTGTCAAAAAACTTGGAGCGAAAATCTCGGGATGTAGATATCGATTTACTGGTTCTGGCCACGTAGACCCCAAGTACATCCCCTGAGGCAGGATCTCCAGAGTCCCCGACATCTGAGTGTAGGCTCCCTTAGATATGAGTACATATTCCTTCTGAGTGTTATTCTCCGAGGCCCCGAACATATGTCCCCCGGAGCAGAGCCTCCAATCTCTCCAAGAGACTGAAGTCCCTTAGTCCTTGGAGCGCTTCCATGAGACGAGTTATGACTTTGATGACACCATACAATAGCATTATGGAAGCCTGTATGTTATGGGTGTTCCTAGGCCCCTGCTGCTGTATGCGGAATATATCAGTCCGATACCTCGAGACAAAACCCAAAATGGTGATCATTGGAGACCTTTTTTCCGAGTGTGAAATCAAAGGTGAATAGCTCAAAGGATACCTCCTGATCGATCTCCTTCAGTGGATTATTCGAGGCAATCTCTCTATTCCCTGTGTGGTGTAGAGAGTTCTCGGGACGACATCGTATCAAGAGGTCCATATAGAGGATAATATGTTTATATGATAGGCTTAAAGATGGACTTGGACCTATGGATCGAGTCTTGATAAAATACTCAAACAAATACTATTTTCAACAACAACAACAACAACAACAAAAAAAAAAAAAACTATTAGATATATTTTTGTTTGTTTATTAAAAATATTATTTTAAACTGTCATAAAAAATTTTGGAAAAATTTCCAGGAAAGATCATTCACCAAAAGTTTTCCCTGAATTTCTTCGTGCATTTCTTCCCATAGCCATAGACCTATTCCATGAATGGCAACATTTTGTTTTGATAGGTCAAATTAAATCAATCACTTCTTTTTAACACAGAAAAGAAAACAAAATTCGATTGGTGGGGGTAAATTCCTTTACTCGGCTCTGGGCTGTGGCTGACACATGCTTCTGGTTTCTTAAAAACATACAAAAAAACAGAACAAAACTCAACTCCATTGGCTCCTTTATTTCTACCTACTCTTTCTTCTCTTCTTCCAATTCAACTTTTTGAGTGGGATACAGATGGATTTTGTAGAGACCTTTTTCTGGTTTGATAATGGTGTGATAATTGAATAGGACATAGAAAATGGGATCCTTATTATTATTATTATTATTATTATTGACCATAAAATCTTATTCTTCAATGCTTGCTTGATTATTTGACACCAGGTATAGGAGCTAGACCCATTTTATAGCTCCAATTATTAGAAAACCGATTTTTTTGTGTAAATTTTGATTAAAAAAAAATTATCAATAGAAACAAAAAAGTCCAAAACAAAGGTTAGAAGGCAAAAATTATGTCATCTAAATGGTGTGATACAATTTAATGATTTCACTTAAGAAATTGTGTTAAATGGATGATGACTGCAACATGATAAATTTCTTTTTCAACATAATAAGAGAAGTAATATTCACTTATGCTATAGATAAGAAAAATGGAGACAATTCGATTGTTTTTTTTTCGTTATTTTAGTATTATTCATTTTTTAAATTTATTTTAAATCCATTCCAAACTTGGTAAGGATGGCCAAAAGAATTATTGTCCTAGCTATGTTAGTTGATCCCCACCTTCGAAAATATCTTGTAATATAGAAGCAATTTAAAGTAAAAGCATGTGTCCTCCACAAACCCATATTTATTTTTTCAGTAAATTGTAGGTTGGCAATGCAAAATATATAATATAAAGGTAAAAGAGAAGATGATGGATCAATTTGAAAAGCAAACAAGCATGCGGTTGTAGGTAGAAATAACAAAAAGGAGGTTGGCATTTTGTATTTTTGTGAATCTAAAATTAATACTTGCCACTCTGAGCACCGCACTTTATATCTTGTCCAAAATTTTTCTAATTTATATTCTTGTTTTCTTACAAGAAATTATTTCTAAGTAGCCCCACAATCCCACTTGACCATAAAGTGGGAAGTTTTTGCTCATTTCTCCGCTCTAGCAATCACAAGATTTGGTCGACAGCAAATAGAACTTTCAATCTGTACGCTAGAGGAGGATTACAAATAAAACATTTGATTAATGTTTTGAGATTAAGTGGTTCAATTAATAAAATTGTTGGTTATAGGACTAGTAATCAATCTTTTAAGTCCACCGTCCATTGTATTCTCAACCGGAAGATGGAGCATGTGATTGGCCAATCTGTTGTGCCTTACGACACAACCCCTTATGTCCACCCACCACTTAATATTAGGCTCTCTATTATCAAAACATAAGAAAATAAAATTTCACCTTCACTAATAGCTATAGTTTTTGTTACGGGACTTGATCCTAACAAAAATATGAGCATCAATTTGAATTTAAATCTCCTAACATTGATTTTATTGATAACTTTGCTTAAATTTTTGGAACTAATTAATAACTTAACAACAACAAACAAAGACACATCTTTCTAGCCACTACTCAAGATTGGAAGTTCAAGCATCTGTATAAAAAGGTAGCAGAAAGTTGAAGCACATGTATGAATACAAAGTGTCAAAGAACCTGAAAGAAAAGAAAGAACAAGCACATATAATAACATTCGGTGACACAAAATCATTGTGTTGGCACTATCAAACACTAAAGTACTAACATAAAGATCAAGAGCCCGTGTTTTAATTCTTATCCTTTTTCACAGCTTGTCTGTCAGCAAAGCTTGTGGCTTTACCATGGCAGAATCAATAGCAGAAAACATGGACCAGTTTATAAAAAAACCACAGAATATATCTCCTTTTTCTTCTACTTTAATGGGATGCGTGTGCCTTCCACAAGAAAGAAAAACAAAACAGCAAACGTAATAATTATTCTTCTATGGCTTTTACAGGCCTCAAGTTTTTTGCTCTGTGTAATTCTGCAAACTCTGTGTTCATTCAGTAATAGGTTAATGGCTATCAGGCAATGTATCTTTGCCGGTTTGGTTGGTGTTGTTCTTGCAGTATAGATATTACAAAAAGATGAATGGGATGTGTTCCAAAATTTTGATCGCAAAAGGTAGTGGTGTAATTTAATTTGCTTGCTTTATTGCATATTCTTCTTTTAATTTTAGTTGGTAGGTGGATCTGTTTATACTATCTATCCCTACTTTTCAGATCCAACCCATTACTTGTCCAATTTCATTTGCCTATCTACTTTCAATAAAAGTTTGTGAAAAAAATTTCGATACTTGAAAATTACTATTTGTACAAACCTAAATACGTACTATTGTACATAATTTAAAAACCTTACATCAAAAATAGTTACCAATGGTTTCTCAATTACCGCTTCTCTTAAAGGTTTTCATTCCCAGTGTCCTAGAACAATAGCTATTTTATGAGGTAAATCTGTTGACATTGTTTTTTGAAAACACCGTACCCCTTGAATCGATTTTTATATTGACTTTGCAGCCTTTTCTTTTGGTTTGGTTATGAAGACTAAAATAGATGACATAGAGTGTTTTGGTTTGAAGATCGATCCGATTCATATGGATCAAAAATACATCGTCATATATAACAAAATATTCTGATAGATATTAACTGAATTTCCTGGAAAACTCTGAAGATTCATTTGATTCATTGATCAAGATGATGATGCTATAGGGAAAGGATAACTTTCTTTCTCGTATATATCTACGAGAATTTCTACATATATTTAATCTGATCCAAGCATGACTACCTGTAAAATTATGAATAAAGAAGCAGCAGTCATGATGATTCGATGTTTTAGCTAATCTAAGAGAAGCACATGACTAGTTTTGTGAAAACCCACTGTAATAATGAGCAGGAGTTGGTACTCGGTGGTGGTTACTTTTCAGTAGTAGAATACCAGAAAAAAAAAATTATTATTCTTCAATTCCAAAGTAGTACTACTGGTGAATTACGATTTTTTTCCGTTTCAGTTTTTTCCATCTCTTTTGGACAAATTCAAGTAATTGGCCTTATGAACCCCACTTTATACTTAATGTTATAGAACTAATAACATTTCTTATTTCCGATTATTTGGAATCTCTTTTATATTTTAATGTCTTCTTCTCCTTTATATTATTTTGTTTCTTTCTTTCTCTTTTCTTTTCTTCTTATTATATCATCCTTTGTCGATTCTCAATAACTCTCTTGGTTGTCGTTTCTGTAGGTGGAGTGTGCTTCCCACACCCCTCAAAGCTACCAACCGGTGTCCCTGTTCATTTTTCTGTTCAGGTTCTTCTTCGTTCTTATCCTTTCCTTTTCATGATCTCTCTCTTTCTTTAATATTCAACAAAGTACTGATTCAGTTTTATTCAGTGCTAATGTTGTCACATCTTCGCAAGGCTTGTGCTACACACACGCCCAATAATGAAAAGAAAACTAAGTCGGGGTTATTCTCAATCATAACTTATAGAACAATTCGCTTTCTAATCACCTTTTGCAATTAATTATGTTCTTAAAGACAAATAATCTTAAATTAATTGCACTATAAGACGCCTAATGTTAGAGAATGGGGTAACTTTTTAAAGACTTAAAAATTGATTTTTATTTCTTTTAAAAGATTTTTAAAATTAATATAAGACTTTTTTTTTAAAACAGTTTGATATAATAAATGAAATAATTTTTTTATTTAAAATTATTATAAAAAGTATTTGATTTCGTTAAACTAAAATATTAAAAAAAGAGAGTTAAAAAATAATATTTTTAAAATAAAATAAATATTATCTATGTATTTAATAAAAATAGAAGAGAAAATTCTTATTTTTTAATTTTTTAAAAACCTCTTTTTTATATTTTAAATAAAAAAAAATTTTACAAAAATTTTTCTAATTTTTATATGTTTAGTACAATTTTAACAAAAAAAAATTAAAAAACACACAGAAAAAAAAAATTGAACAAAATAGGCACTTAATTTAAGCTTACATTCTTTCCCTATATATACCATCAACCCTCTTCACTTTATCAAACAACTCTCGAGAGTTGAAAGTAAGAGTGAGTCAGGTTTCATTATTATTATCATTTACCAAGAGCTTTCTAAGAAACCAAAAATGGCAGCAAATGGTTACATTGACCCAGAGAAACAGAAACTGCTCTTCAATGAGCATGAAGAGAAACATTTCATGTCTAGTGAAATGGTCCGTGACATTATTATCGGTGTATCCGACGGTCTTACTGTCCCATTTGCCCTTGCCGCCGGTTTGTCCGGTGCCGAAGTCTCATCGTCGATCATTCTCATCGCTGGTACAGCTGAAGTTGCCGCCGGAGCTATCTCTATGGGGCTTGGAGGGTAATTATATAATTAAACTAATTTTTTTTAATTAGCTTTTGCGAAGTGGGGAAGTAAAATTAATTAAATGTTTAAATTATTTTCAGGTATTTAGCTGCAAAAAGTGAAGCTGACCATTACACGAGGGAACTAAAGAGGGAGGAAGAAGAAATCGTCAATGTCCCTGACATTGGTCTAACACTTTTTTGCCCAATAGAAAATCTCAATTTTCAACATCTAAGTTTCTTTCATAGCCAATAAATTGACAGAAGACAATCACAGTTAAAATATGGAATTGTTGTTTTCAATTGCAGAGGCTGCTGAATGTGCTTGTATTCTAGCTCAGTATGGAGCAGAACCCCATGAGTATGAAGGTGTTGTGAATGCTTTAAAGAGAAACCCACAGCATTGGGTTGATTTTATGATGAGGTAAAGTATAGAAATTCTCAAGTGCAGACCTTAGAACACCCTCCTCCCTTTTTCAACTTTGACTGAGAGCGTTTTCTACTGTTCCTCATAATCTTCTTACAGGTTTGAGCTTGGATTGGAGAAACCAGATCCAATGAGGGCACTACTAAGTGCAGTAACAATTGCAGTATCCTACATCATGGGTGGATTCGTACCATTGTTACCATACATGGTGATTCCAATTGCAAGAGAAGCAATGGTTGCTTCTGTTGTATTGACAATTTTAGCATTATTGATTTTCGGATTTGCTAAGGGTTACTTCACTGGTAATCAGCCCTTCAAAAGCGCCATACAAACTGCCTTCATAGGAGCCATAGCTTCTGCTGCTGCTTACAGCATAGCTAAAGTTTTCAGATCTTGAGTTATTATCAATGGGAGTTTTAGTTTTGCATGCCCTTTTATGTATGTACTTTAGTTGCTGTTTGGGCAATTTAATATCACCCTGTTTCCTGATTTAGTACTAGTATCATATATATTTGCCTTGAAATAATGTGTCTTATAAATTAATTATTCAAATGGTTAGAGTTACAATACGTCTTCCCAAATTTCTTTTAGCAACCTTACATACTTATAAATTTATTGCCAATCTTCTTCTTCTTCTTCTTCTTTTCCACAAAAGAAATATTAATGGAATCTTGGTTGGAAATTAGGTTTGACATGATCTTTCTTTTTATATAATTAAAATGCTGTCTTATCATATCATTAATTAGATGTGCAAAGATTTTTGAGTCTTTGTTAGGTTAAAAGTGTGTTTAGTTATAAGTGATTATGTAAGCAAAAATGAAATTCCATATTAAGTTCTTTTTGTTAATTTAAGTAATAAAAATCAATAAATAACTAAGAAAACAAGGGCAAAGCATGATTAAAACATTTTAGGAATTGTCAATTTGTTATCTGTCAAAAAAATTATTTGAAATTTGAAGTCAAAAAGAAAAAAAAAATTATAAGGAGTCAATCATATAACTTGGGCCAATGATAAGATTTACTTTTCAAACTTCATTTGAACCCTACAGGCCATATGTAAGGACTTATATAACTTCGATAATGGAAATTTTAATCCACTGAATGTTACTGAAGAAATATATCCTCCAAAATCATTTGACCAAAACATGTAAATTCTTTTTCTTGTTCAACTTTTCATTGTGTTTTTTGATGTTCAAATGTTAGAAAGTATCATACAACAATACAAAGAATGGTTCCTTTTTCTGATCCCTGTAGTAAATTAATGAATTCCGTGTTCTTTACTTGTTTTCTTTTCAGACATATAAGTTCCGTTCATACTTAATTTCTTTCTTATAAATGACAAACAAAAATTAATTAAAATAATCCATCCTTGAAATTGCGTTTATAACTGTTGTATCTCTACTTAATACTAAAAATATAATTACTAAAGCATTTGAAGAACAAACCGTTTAATTTTAGTAGCCATTTTTTTTTATCAATTACTTAACAAATCAATCATTTCATTTCACATTAATTATAAATAAAAAGTCACCATAATCTAATCCTAATAAATAGATTGTGTTTAATTAGAGATCCAAATTCATATTCTTGTATTGGTTCAATTTATCTTTTTCATTGGTGGAACAATACTATTATAACTCATAATGAATTGACCGAGAGGTAATTGCAGGCTGCCCAGAATCCCACTTATGATCTTTTTTTTTTCTTGA
Source organism: Trichilia minutiflora (assembly GCA_035590515.1). Lineage (NCBI taxonomy): Eukaryota > Viridiplantae > Streptophyta > Magnoliopsida > Sapindales > Meliaceae > Trichilia > Trichilia minutiflora. The sequence goes on along the minus strand of JAVXUL010005290.1, from coordinate 31,381 downwards.
AACGTGGAGGTATGGACCGGAAAATACCGTCCTCATTTGGAAAATTAAAAAATGTTCCTCCGGAGAGGTAGAATTTGCCGGGAATATTAAATATTATAAGGTATATTCAGGATTAAAAAATCAGAAATACTTGCAACTTTATTTCCATCGAGAAACCGTCGGTTGATTTCCAATTTGACCATTTCATTAAAGAAGGGGGAATGATATTTTTCTCCCTCAAAAATGAAATAATGCAACACATCTCTTATGTGACAAAATCATAACCATCCATTAGATGTAATGGATGGTTATGATTTTGTCACACACCCCATAAAAAGTTGTGTGGCATTATTTCATTTTCTAGGGGGGAATTTGAGATTCCCCCTTTCATTAAATTATAAATCAATGAGAATAACAAAGGGAGTCGGATCTAGCATTAGGTGCCAAAAAACGATTGTGTATCATATATAACTACATATTAAATGACATGATGAGATTTTCCCAACTTTAATTTGACTGTTGTTTAATTATTGCTTCCTAAGGATGCGTTAACAGTAAATATACCTTAATTAGATATCGTCAATTAAGATAAATATGCAGTAAGAAATTAAATAAGAAAGACTCTGATTTATTTTTCTTGCCCTTTGGTGTATAATATTTAGTCGTGTAAATTTTTGTAAGCTAATATGGAACTCATCTTGGAAACCCATGATCAAGTAATAAATAATTTGGTTGTATTATAATAAATAAATTTCATTCCAATAGTCCAAAGCTTGTGCACAGGAATATATATATCGAAAAGCGCAATTTGACCTATTACGGTTATCACAAAACAAGCACAAAACAACAAGAAAATAACCAACGCCAATCCAATTTTTATATGCAGATCGACAACACAAATCCATTAATCATAAATAAACCATCAAATATTTGGATTCCACCTGTCTCTTCTAATTCTAACTCAGTACTTTCACTTCACTTGGAAACCAGCTCCAATGGCGGACACAGACCCAGAAAAGCGGATTCTTCTCAACTAGCACAAAGAGAAACACTTCACCGCCGGTGAGACTGTCCGAGACATCTTCAACGGCATTTCAGACTGTTTAAAAGTGCCCTTCGCCCTGGCTGCCGGATTATCCAGAGCCAATGCCACCTCTTCCATTGTTCTCACTGCTGGCATCGCTGGCAGCTGGTACAGATATCTGCAGTCCAGCAGATATCTTGCTGCGAATAGCGACACAGATCATTATGCAAGAGAGTCGAAAAGAAAGCAGGATGAGATCATCAGAGGACCTGATACAGTTCTTTTAACTTTCATTTTTCGACTTCGTTTAGGGAATTAATTTAAAAACCATTTAACAGATTTTGAATTGCTTGTGATAATATGAAATTGCAGAAGCTGCAGAAGTTGCAGAGACTTAGGCTTCATATGGAATTGAGCCACATGAATATGGACCCGTGGTTAATGCACTAAGGAAGAAGCCTCATGCATGGCTTAATTTCATGATGAAGTTATTAATTCTTAATTTCCTTAATGACATCTACTAAACTTCATTGATTTTCAAGAAAAGTTTGTCCAAATAAAGGGTTATGTCCTAAATTTTACAGAAGAAGATTTACAATTTTGTGCTAAGGTCCAATTGTAATCTGAAAAAGTAAAGATGAAAAGCCAAATTGGTTTTCATAAGATGCCTGCGTAGAGCTTGTTACACTTTGAAATGACATCACAACCATGTGCAAGAAAGCTAGCTCGTGGAAATTGACATTTTGTTGGATTATTAATTTGTTTATTCGTTGTTACATTTACTGACTTTCCTTCTGCTCTTCTTGCTTGGGAACCAGAGTTTATTACAAAGTATAGAGGTTATTTTTGGACATTTTCTTCCGACTGGTCCTCGGTCTGTCCAATAGATGGATGATATGCATATCATATTCCAAGTTTTATAATTTTAGATAAGAGTTATCCTTTTTCCGAGATAAAAATTAGAAAAAAAAACTAATAATTTTAAAGTAATGATATAGGGAATTTTTTCTTTGAAAGAAACTAAAATATATAGAATAGGTGATAATAATATAATATATTTTAATTGATCAACTAATTGATGATAAAAATAATAATAAATTTTTCCAAGGCGTTTGCATTTTTATTCATTAATTATTTGGTGTAGCCCAAGCCCAGCCTTAGTAATTTTGTTAGGCCTATATTTAGAGGCCCACTTTGTTGGCACAACGCATATATTCAAAACACAAAGATTGAATAAACGTCTCTATACAATTTTTTATTACTAGTAGGTTCATATTTGAAAGATAACTCATGTCTGATGAATGTTTTATGGACAAGTTGCTTGAATTATTTGTTATGTATGTGGGTATTATCGTTTCTTGGAGTCAAATCCCAATATTCTCAGGAATGGATCAAATAAAGAAAAAAACATTTTCTGCGGATGCAGGTTTGAACTAGGATTAGAGAAGCCAGATCCAAGAAGAGCATTGCAGAGTGCACTAACGATAGCTATTGCTTAAATTTTGGGTGGATTGGTACCTCTCCTTACATGTTCATTTCAAAAGCTAGAGATGCTGTAGTCACATTGGTCAACTTAACGTTGCTAGCATTGTTCACTCTTGGCTATGCCAAGGTATACTTCACAGGAAATAAAACTATAAAGTGTACTCTCCAGATGGCCTTCATCGACGCCATTGCATCTTCTGCTGCTTTCGGCATGGCCAAGGCCATACACCCGTAACGTACCATGCATAATTTATGCAGTAAACCAGCTTTCCTACGGGTCTTTTATACTTGAGTGTTGTATCTGTAAATCATGCACTTTAATAGGTTTCCTGATGCTTTCTAGTTTGAAGAGCAATCAACAAAGTTTTAAGAAAATGTTTTGACCCAAAATAACTAAACAATATCTATGTACGTAAGCAGAGAATATGTGATTGTATAGCAGGAGAATATAGATGAACAACATCCTAGTTTGTCATGAAATACAAAATTTCCATAATATTAAGCGCGGAGAATTTTTGAAGAGCTATTATACTTGCCGTGATTAAAAATTTAAAGCCACAACATAAAGTGGCATCTGATGCAGCAAGGGAATAAAATCAATTATCTCTTGTCTGGCATCACACAAGTCTTTCTAAATAGCTATAAGAAAATAATACAAAACATTTACCATGTCATTTCTCCAGGCAGTTGTATGAGAGGTCACGCATGCTGAGATCTGTTAATTAGACAAATAATTTTTACTCATCAGATTAAATGTGGACCTTCTTATATGATGAAGTATACTGAAATTTGCCCAGTAGCAAATCTTTTTTTGCATGAATTTTGATTTAAGATAACGTAAAGGAAAAAAAATCACAAGAAACAACTTACTCTACGTTGAGGAAGACCTTGCAGGGACACCCTAACTACCAAAATCTGGCACCTTTCTATAGAGTTTAAAGTTTGTGATTACTTTCAGAAGCTAAAAGTCCCATTTTCTCAGTGACAAATTCTAAGTTTTGGGAATTCTCCACATGCGATCCGCAATTTGTTGGTTCACTCAAAGTCCTGACATTCACCCATTTGCTGCAGTAGAAGCTCAAAATTATGAACCTTCCCCAAATCAGACCCAGAGACAGTAGGTTCAATTTCCATTCCCGAGTGAGTGTTCCCTTCTTTATCTATCTCAGAATCTTCAATGTTCTCTGAAAATGGACTAGCAAAAAGGAGTTTTTCCCATTCACCTTCATTTTGTAAATCCAGTGGAATGAATGGGGCCTGATTTTCATCCATTAGCATTTTCAAGAAATCAGCATTCAAGAAAAGATCTTTCTTGCCATCAGAAGTATCAGATTCTGTTTGATTTCCTGAATTTGTCACTGGTTCAAGAACAGGCTTTGCCGTTTCATCCACTGATGGCTGGTATCTTACTATCATAGTATCAGAAGCTACTGGTTCACCAACCTCCATAACTTCTTCAAGCATATTGCCAGTATCAGCAATGCGCCAATTGTTTTCTTTTGGTTGAAGCAGCTGAACCAGAAAGCTTGGCTTTTGCATGGCCATAACTAAAAAGGACAACATCTGCTGCTGACTTTTTTCCATTCCCTGAAGGCGATCCCTCAAGAGAAGTAACTTATTATCTGCAGTCTCCTGGTGCTGCCTAAGATTCACCAGCTCCTGCATAAGTGCATTTTTATCAGTCTTCAAATTCTCAACTTCTTTCCACAGCGCCAAACTGTCAATTTTCTCACAAGGTTCAACTGACTTTTCAGACTGCTGTAATGATTTTTGCTGGTCAGACACTTGACAATTTTTCCTCCTGCAGATATTTTTCAGCAAATGCTTCTGACCTCTAACAAATCCATCATTTGCAAATTCCCAACGATCAGTGTCAACTTTTTTGAAACCCTGGGAAAAGCTTAAAGTTAATACTTGTTCCCATATCTTATATATTCATTTAATTTAATTTCTCATGCATTCACATGTGGACATACGCAAGCACTTGCATGGTTACATCCTCCCCACACACAGTAGCCCATTGGACACCCCAAGCGAACAGCTTAACTGGTGATAAGCTCTTGACGACAAATGATGCTCCCACCTTCCTTGGTGAGAACTTCTAGAACCTTAGTCCATTCCAACAATTTTTCAGAAAATGACAAATTTTCTAAGAGTCAAAAAAGAGGATAAACAAATAAGATCAATTAATTTTCAAAATTTTATAGAAAGAGATCATAGTAGGAGTGATCACTACAGACGTCTTAAGATGGCTTCACCTATGATCATGGCTACCTGAGGACATCACTAGTACGATCGGAAATCATGGAAAACAAAAAATTGGAGAGGATATGATATTTGATACTTTTAGCAATATCAACCACATGTCTGCAAACTAAATCTGCCGGACTGAGAAATGCCATCTCAGAATTTAACAAATAAAAGGTGAAAGGACCATTTACTATTGGCTTCACTGCACAGCATGATAACCATCTAAGATTTTGCAATCAGAGATAAAGAGAATCATGATCCTCCCTCCTGGCATAGATTATCCAGATGAAGGCTCTCTCTCCCCACATCTCAGATTTTACAACCATGTGACTAATAAATGGCATATCTAAGACCGTAGGAGTTATTGATTGAAGGACTTGATTTCTCAAATATGAATCTTCGAAACTCCCAGCAGGTGTGGTAATAACTCCATAAACAATTTGGATGCATATGTTCATAGATTAATGACACAGCACAACCTCAAATATATTCTCTCTTTCAAAAGAAGTTTCCCCTTCTCCCCATTGACAATCAGGTTCAAATATTTTTAAAGATTCGAACTAAGAAATCTTTATTTATGTCTTCCCACAGATGATTAGCTTCCAACATTTTCAGAAATTTGAAGCATGAAACCAATATTTATTTTACATTAAAAAAGTATGGTAGCGTTACAGATGTATCCTAAATCTCACAATCATCAGAGTTCAAATACTCTAGGTAGGCCCTTATCAACTTAACTTTTTGGTCAAGTGATAACATGTTACCAAAGTATAAATGTGTTTGAACCCCTTATATACTGTTATTTAAAACATAAATAGGTGTATTTATGATTGTTGTTATGCTTCTGGCCATGATTATGTTTTAACCAGTTGTCTAGTATATAAGGGGACATTTTGGAGCTATAAAACTATTTTTTACGTTTTATACTTATTAGCTTCAGTTTTTGTCCCAAGAGTTTTCTTAACAACTGCTACTTCATCAACCCTGGAAAGACTACATCACATCTTCTCGAAAATTCACATCTCTAATCATTAACATTCAGCAAACTAAAACCTATCCATGTGGTTAAAGCTCACAAGTGGCCATGTTTGCTAATTTATTGACAGTTAAGCGTTTTTTAGGTCGTGGTGACACTGTGGTAGTTGGCGTAGTTACATCATTGATGTGGTTGAGGAGTTGAGGTTTCCTATCCTTTGCTAAAACAAGTTGTTCCTTAGCTGTACAGCAAGTAAAAGGAAATGAAAACTTTAAATTAAGGGAATCGGTTATGCCATTCAATTTGATCCTTTTGATCAACCTAACAAGGCCTTAAGTAAGAAATTTAGAGTTAGATAGTGTCTTTGGCCAAATCTAGTCAATTATAACCAAACGAAATCAAGAAGTTGGCACAGAATTCAAGCATAAAAGATATCTTATTCCGAAATTGCTAATTATGAGACATGACTGTCATAAAAGAGATAGTTGTTCAATAACATCAAGCACAATCATGAATGCATGTGAACCATAATAGTCGACCATTCTGTTTCTGTGTTTCTCACTTAATACTTCTTGACACTCCTTACTTTCCAACTGTTCTATATGACTGAATGAGGTTAAGAAAATAAATTAGTCTTCCAGAAGGGGCTTCATCCAATTTTATCCAGCTCATTAACAATGATGGGAAATATCTGCTTACACATAGCATAACTGATGCTTCACCGTACCAACATGGAATTAAAATAAACGCATATAATTAACAAACAGATTAGTCACGCTTTCAAGGGTTGTGATCTTAGACTCTAAACATTCAGACAATAACAAAAATTAAAGAACGGACAAAAGAATACCGTTAAAACAATTAGGAATTGCATTGAATTTCTCTCTGCCCGATTGAAATCACCTCTGTCTAGTCGAGCAAAAGTTCATGTTAGAAAGCACTAATCAGGAATGCATCTACCTCTAGATTAGATAACAGATTACCACGGTTCCTAAAGCCAATTTTCAATTTTTTAAAGAATTTCTAATTCCCTTGGTGGGTATCACTAAGAGTAGACACTGAAAGCCAACAACATAGTATTGTCAAGAACTCAACATAACTTACATCAAATACAGAAGACGCAATCCAGAGACTCACAGGTGAAAAGCCATTAAATCGAAAATTGAACAGAGGATTCAAACTAATCCAATAACGGCAAAAACACAAGCACAGAACCCACTTCAAAAATCTCCACATAAATCAAAAGAACACCAAAACAACCGTCATATTGGTAGGATAAAAAGAAGATTAAAATTGCCCGTTAAACCAAACAAAGAGAAAAAGAAGCTCACATAGATATTAAGCTGTCTGATGAAGCTAGAGAAATTGCTGTGCTTGAAGTGCTTGGGCAACAACTGAACTGAAAACTCAGTCATATTCCATATAACAAAACTGTCATTGTTTTGACTCCACGAAATTATGGAGTCCGTTTCTTTATCATCAACCATCTCATAACATTTCTTTAGAAAAGGCGCCACTGAAACAGACCCATTATCGTTTGATTTCACCATGGTTAAAAATACAATTCTTATAAAAACAACTCAGAAACCGAGAGACGACTGCAAGTATTAGTATCGGCGGAACCGAGTGAGATGTATTTTTAAAAAAATAAACAAAGACAAGGGCAAATTCGGAATTGGAATAGAACCGTACGGTTTACATGGAAAACTTGTCGTGTTGTGAAGGAATATGCTGGGTGGAAATGGCATGGAAACTTGCTGGAGGGGCGAAAGATAAAGATCTTGCTTCCCACTTTCTTTCTCTACGGTTCGACGAATTGCAGCAAGAGTAGTAAGCAATAGAAAATCGACAAGTGTGCAAAGTAATTGATTATACTGAATTGCCGTGTCGTCTCGATGCGAAAGCAACGAGGAAATTAAGCGCATACAAGAAGTGTTTTTCTTGGTCCGTCTTTTCATTGACTTGTCTTGACTTCATATAAAAAAAAAATCTCTGTTGTAAATAAATTAAGATAAAATAAAATAAACTCTTTTTTTTAATTGATAATTA